>RJWM01001679.1:0-148318 GCA_004363535.1 Dasyprocta punctata | reverse complement strand
GTTAAGAATTGATATTCTAAATAGTTCTATCACCCTGAGGAAGTCAGAAATCAGTATCCCACCCTTTTACAGGAAGAGTCATTATCCTTAAGCATCCCTCGCTTACTACGTGACTCGCCTCCTCATTTGTCCTTAATTTAATCAATTCTACCTGAGCAATTAATTTTATTGGTTAACCATGGTTATGTCCCACCTTATGCCCGTCTGCCTTGCGAGTTCCCAGTTTTTCCCCATCATGGTTTTACTCTATAAAAGTCCCTAAATATAACAGAGGCCCTGGCAACCCACTCGGGCCCCCTTCTGTTCCTCAGATAGAAGCTTTCTTTCTCTCAATAAATATCTTCTGCTCTTACCCTGTGTTGTTCCTAAAATTCATTCTTCGATTTTAGAGAACACGAACTCACGCCCTACGTATAGTAGGCTGGGAGTTTCATTCCTCCACATCATTCGGAGGTCCGGGATCAGTTTTCCCAAATCACTATGTACATCTTATAGATTCCCCCTCCCTCTTTTCATTCCTTCCTCCCTTTTTTCTTCCTTCTTTCTATTATCTTTCTTTCTTTCCTTCTTTACTTCCTTTCCTTTTCTTCCTTCCTTCCCTCCCTCTCTACTTTCTTAAATCGTTTTTTTTTTTTTTTTTTTGTGATGTTATACAAGTGTTCCACCACCAAAGTAACCCTCCCGACCCTTGATATTTCAACGTAAGAGTTTTCTTTGTTCTGGTATAACTTCCTTAGAATTGTTTGCTGATTTAAGGAGGGGTTTACTTTTCACCAGTTACATACTTAGGATCTAGATTCTTAGGATGAACAAGCTATTTTGTTTTATTTCTGTTTGGATGTGAGATATTCAAACTTAACAAACATATTAATCCTCCACTCTCTTGTTAGAAGCAAAACCTTTATGTATTGCTGTGAAAAAGCAAACTCTTCCCAATATTCCAAATCTCTGACCCAACAATAGCTCTCATTCTAGCTCAGTGCAACTGTATGCAGTGTTGGATTCTTTCTACCTTTCCCAGCATCTGCATATTAGACTCTGTATCTCTATTCTGTAGACTTGCAGAGAGGTTAGTCTGATTCCTAAAGATTAACACTTGCTTGAATCTTGAGGATTCAAGAATGGACTCAATTCTTATTTCTCAAATAGCAAGTATTATGCATTTCTGACATCATGGGTGGACTTCTCTTGAAGAGTTCTTTTTATCTGCCCATGTATTGACTGTCCCTATTCTTCCTTGTCAGGACCACCGACCTTTGCCAAATAGTTTTCTGACAAAATCCTAATGTGGCTTCTGTCATCCCAGATCCTTTAGTGCTTTGCAGAAGCACAGTCAATGAGAAGCAGGGAGATCTTCATGAGTCCAGATTGAAAAAAAAAAAAAAAACTGAGATGAAGTTTTCCATTAAATCAACATTTATCCTCTATTTTCACTGCAGCACATAATGAAATGTATAAATGTACAAATTTTCTAGATAAGTGATAAAGATTGAAAAGGCTTGCATATAGCCTAGTAGCAATGATAACTCAGATTAAATACTGAGAACATGAGGAGTCTACTCTTAATAAACTGGAAAGGAACATGCTAGACACAGAAACTGACAAGATCCGTCTACCCACCAACACCTATCTGAACTCCTTTTTCAAGTCCTTGAATTTTGGACTTTTATTCTTATCTCTGCATTGTTGTATTTTAGTGAAAATGCAGCAAAAAATCAATTTAACCATAATCCTACACCCTCAATATAAGGTCTCTTTCCATATCTGTTCAGTTTCCTTAGCCTTCACTCTCCCCTAGGTGATAACATTGGTCTACCTTCAGCAAGGGTCTTGTTCGATCATTTTAGTAAGAATCTTCTCTAACCTCTAATATTTTCTCTTACTAATTTGCAATTCACAGACCCTGAACCTACTTTGGCGACTATAAATTCTCTCCTTGTTGTAATCAGAGTTTTGCCTCTTCTTTTGCCTCTTCTGTAAAATCTACTTGTAGTAACTCCCTTGAATAGAGTCTTCTTGCCATCTTAATACCTATCATAAATAAGCATTTCTTTATGAAAATATTATCCTTGCTGCTGATTGAAGGCCTATGTGGAAGATGGATCAAATTGTTTGGGATGCTTCTAGGCAACATTGATGACCACTGCATGAAAGTCAGTAAGAGGAAAGATTATGATAGATAGCAGAACTTCCTGATAACTTCAAAAGCATAAAAGTTGAACCAATCTTACAAAACAACAGTTTTACTAATCTTTAGAAAGCTCAAGCAGAGCTACCAATCAGGAATATTTTAGACAGTCTTTCTTTGTCAGGTAAGTGATAGAGTTGGACAAACCTTAGAGAAAAGAATTTGGATTACAATTTCTACGGTTTAAATAGAGTCAGTACAGCATAATGGAAAGGTTATTAGATTTTTAGTCAGAAAGGCCACTGTTACTTGCTGGGTCTGTTATTAATTTGGAAAGTGGCTTTGAGTAAGTTATATAAGGTCACTGAGCCTTATTTCTTTCATCTATGCAGTGGTGGTAATGATCTTTGCCCTGAAGGAACAGAGGGTAAAATCAGAGAATATGTGGAATACCTTATGCATAGGGAGAGCTGGGTCAACTTTCTCATTATTTCTCAGGTGTTAATTGTGGCACAACTCTCTCACAAGCCACATTCTAGTCACAGGGAAGAGAAAAAGTGTAAGGAATGTGGAAAGTACAGATTTTCAGGACACAACTGGCAGCAAACACTGCCCCAGACTATCAAGTGGCTTTTCTATTTCTATTGCCACTTGTGGTGGGATAAAACTGTCAAACTCATGACAAGCAGAATACTTGTACCTGTAGTTCAGATGTCAGCTACTAAACGAACCAATAGATAATAGAAATACATCAAGCATGCAGTTCACATAAATTTGCAGAGTGCCTAGAGGGAACCAGACACTGTGTCCCATCCCTAATAAATTTTAGGAAAAAAAGCCAACTATAGCTCAGAGCTAGCATCCAGAATAATGAATTAAGATTTTTAAGTGTGTCTCAAAAATAGGCACCTTACTTAAAGTCTGAAATTAATCTGATTCTTGCTTTCAATATCTTCTTGGTAAAGATCATTTTAGCAAGAGAAGCATCATGCCTAATTACTTTAAAATTGTCTTTTTTGTAGGAAGTACATTAATATGTATTATATCACTGCTGTTTTCAAAGTGAAAATAAAAGTTCTACCTTCTTTTTGTCTTTTTACCCGACTGAATTTTTATAACTCTTTTTCCCTTAAATTTACACAAATGCTTGAGGCAGAATTTTAGCATAAAAAGTTCACTACTGCTCAGCAAATTTGTTAGAAACGATTCTGAAAAACATCTTTCTGGTGTTTTTTTTAACATGTGCAAAACAGAGCACATTGCTGACAAAGTTGCTTTTATGTTTTTTTTTTTAATTGAAAGTTGAATCAGTTGGAGTCAAATCAAGAAACAGAAATCACAGATTAAATTAAATGCAAACTTTTGTATAAAGAATATCAATTACCTCTTGTTAAAGTAATTCTTAAAAAAAATAGGAAAAGAACATACAAGGAGTCAAAATTACACTTGGGGTTGATACTACATACCCAAAGAAGGAAAAAAGGAAAAATAGAACATCCCACCTTTTCCCAAGACTGAGATTCACAGGTCAGTGGAGGAGTAGCTGTAGCCTGCCTGGGAGTTGAGAGATATGTGGAGGTCTTACAGGTTGGGGCTGGTAGGCAGAAACTGCCTATTGATGCTTTGACCCCCTTTCTGGGAGCTGTCTCCTGGCATGCTGAAAGTTACTGGCAAGTTCTCTCTAGTGTTAGTGCAAGGCTGGATAGGAATCCAGCTATGGTGCTGGTGGGAATGCTGGGACTTGTGTCATCGAGTCTACACTGAACTTCCTAGAAAACTGGCTGTGCCTATAGTAGAAGTTTTTCTGAAGACCACCTGATGGAATTACACTCAACCCCTTAGAAAACCAGCTGAGATGCTGACAGAAGTCCAGGATATCTGTGAAACTTACTGGGTGCCTGGCATAGTGATCAGAAAAGAGAAACAAATGACAAACAGAAAGATAATCCTCTTCCTACAGAATATTCCTCCAGCATCCTCTAATGAGGATTGTTGTTTAACCACATGGCAGCAGGCAAAGAGAAACAAATATTTGCAGTCTAGCTTCAGAGTCACCAAGCAAGGCAGGAAAGAATGGGTTACTTGCTAAGAGACAATACATTGCTAACTGACATTATGGCTGTTAATGTCTTTCGTCTGTGGAAATCTAGGCTGATTGAATTGAATTAAGCAATTAAACATAAGTCTGAGCACTGAGTGGTAAAATTAGAGGTATAATTAGAATATAGAGTACAAATGACAGTGTGCACACTGAAGGATTAACCTTGTCAAAAGGGAGGTTTGGCCTTTGGTCCTACGTGGTAACCTCTAAGACCTCTCAGTGTCCTGTCTATTTTTGATTTGATTTTTGTTTTACTGGTGATTGAACTCAGGACCTTGTGCATGGAGTGTCCTGTCTGATAAAAGTGCTAATTTCCCTTTGGTCTTTGATCACATGAGATGGTGTATATAAACAATGTAATTTATGGTTGGGACCTTATGTAAGTTTATATCAGTTTGTCCTGTGGAAGAGCTGAAAACAAATCAGTAAGGAAGAAATAAGTCATAGCTATGTAACTATCCCCATTAAAAATTCTATTATACAGCAAAGCTCAGGTGAGCTTCTGTAGTTGACAGAATTGCATTTCTATTGTCAGACATTATAGCAGGAATAAGCATCATCTGTAGCCTGTGCTAAGAAGTAACAAGTACAGCACTTCACCTGGTCTCTCTTGGTCTTTCCCTGTGTGCCTTTTCCAACTAATTTTATTCTGTATCCATAACCATGAGTATAACTTCCCAAGTTAGGTAAAGTTTTTCTGACTTTTCAAACTCACACACTATATTTTTTATCTGTTGTTAATACTAATGCTAACATGAATCAGTTTTAACTTATGCATATTTTAAAACAATCCACATTTATTATCTTATAATTTCTATGGTTTTATTGAGCCCTCTGCTGCAAGGCTTTTTTGTTTTTTTATAAAACTATGATCAAGGTATAAATTCAAGCAAGTTTCTTTCTTTTTTTTTTCCTTTTTGAGACAGGATTTCACTATGTAGTTCTGGGTGGTCTTAAACTCACTTCTTTGTAGCTCAGGATGACCTTGAACTCAGCAATCCTCCTGTCAAAGCCTCTCAGATGCTGGGCCACCATGCACGGCCTTTAAGCAAGTTACATTTAATATTCAAATGTTTCCAAGCTCATTCACATGGTCTTTACAGGATTAATTTTCTCAAAGATTTTCAGACAGAGCTTCAGATTCTTAGTGGGTATTGACTGGAGCCCTCCCTTAGTATCTTGCCTCATGGGTAGTTTAAAATGTGTCATTCAGCCTCACAAGTGCAAGTCGATGAGAAGAGCTAAGCAATGAAAATCACCATGTTTTATAGTCTACTTTTGGAATTAACATTCATCCTTTGGCCATATTCTATTTATGGGAGGCAAGTAAAGAGGTGTGGCCCGCATACAGGGGAGGAAATTGTACAAAGTGAAGAGGAGATAAAGATTACTAAAATCTACTTCAAAAGCTACCTCCCATGAACTCTTAAAGTATGCTATGAGAACTGAGTAAAATAATGACTGAAAATATTTAAGAAAGAAAGTGTTTTTTCTAACAAGTAGGGTCATTAGTCAACTGGGCATGATTTTTACTTCAATTTCTAACTTGAGTTCCTAGGCTAGTAAATTATCTACTCCATCCATTTTATTTTATACTTGGAAGTTAATGTGGCTCTAGCCAATTTCACTCAGAGACTGGAGAGAACACTAACAAATCCCTGAACACCAAACGTGTAAGGTTGTTGTATTTATTTCTGGTGTATGACATTGCAGATTCTTCCTGCCTGGACATAAAGTACTATTTAGCTTGAATCCTGGTGGTTCAATGGTCTTGTCATTGAATCTCCCGGAGTTAACCTTTTACTGAGCTTCTGTGAACTACACTTTCTCTCTGAAGCTAACTCCTGTGATAATTGTTTTGTGAAAGTACTGTACTTGGGTCAGGACTTACTCCTTTCTAATTTATGTGTATGTGCTCGGGGGTCTAGAATGCCTTTCCATGTCGTATTCCCACTCAATAATTCACCAGTGTTTTAGAATAACTCATAATGACTTTTGGAAATGTAGATAACTACAGCATTCAGAAAAGCACAGACACAGAAGAATAGATTCTGCACACACACACACACACACACACACACACCACAGAGATAGTAGTGAGCATGGGGATTTAAGAAAAATTATCAGTGGTTCTGAAAAAAAAATTATATAAGCTGTAAGTGGCAAATTAGATCCTGGGAGAAAAAAATGTCTACGAAATGGAAAGATTATTCAGTAAAGGAAAATAATCATAACATGAACTGTTTTTCCAGTAAAGATTAAATTCTGCCTCCTGCACTATTGGATCTTTTGTCATTTCAAAGGTCAATTTCATTAACCTTGCTCTCATTTGGTCTTGCTGGACAATTGTTCTCACAGCGGGACAGGAATCTGTAACATGCAATAGTTTATGAAGTCAGTTACATAATGGGAACTTTGCATGCATGTGGAGCTCCTTACTCTCGCTAGCAATTATTACAGCATAATTCGCTGTGAATTTAAGCTCTAACTAACTTGTGGAGTTTCTTTTGGTTTGTTGAAAGATTATAATTTTAATAATGCCCTACAGTCCCAGCTGAAATTTCATACCATTAGTTAGAATAACTGTAAGATAAATTTCTGATTCTTTAAGTCATAAAATGCAAGGGTGACTACTTCAGCAAGGCTTTAAAATGTTTGCAAAGAGGCTTTCTGATTATGCTTCTGCTTGCCTGATTTTGCCTTTCTGAATTTACTGTGACAGGGGTCATAGATGTGATGCTTCTGTAATTCAGGGACAAATATAACCAATAAAGAAAAACTGAATCCCATTAGAACCTGTACTATCTGTGGAGAATCTAAGCCACATTATTCCTGTAGAAAAGGTAGTGTGGTTATCAAATAGCCAATGAAACTGTGAAGAAACCTTAGGACTTCATCTCTTAGTGAATTTGAAATTTGTAATAAAATATTATTATCAATGGTCACATTGCTGTACATTACATGTCCAGAATTATTTATTTTGCATAACTAAAATTTTGTACTCTTTGATCAATATTTTCTATTGCTTCCTCTTCCAAATCCTGGCAATTACCATTCTACTTTTTAATTTTATATATTTGTCTATTTTAGATTCTACATATAAGCAAACTATTTGAAGCTGTATGTCTTACATATGCACAATTTTTGTCAATTATTTTGTCTCAGTAAAAAGTGAAACAAAATAAAAGGCAATAATAAAAGTTTAAAACCTTAACTAGGAAGAAATTTTTTATTCCTATCTTGAAAAGAACACCATCTAACATCTCCAACTGGTGTAGCCAGGCTTCTAAAATAACCCACTTCTAAATTTTACACTACTTGCCCAACCCTGTCCCCCATGTACGTACACTGAATAATTTTCTTTCCCTGAATGTGCATAAAGAATTTGAATGATTGATCTTAACTCTGTGATTAGATTACATTATATTAGCAAAATGTGATTAAGACCCCTAATCAGTTAACTTTAAGTAACCAAGAAGGAGATTATCCTGGGTGCTCTGGCATAACCAAGGTCTAGTGGTAGAGACTCAAAGCAGCAGATTTTCCTTTTTCTTCTTGCTCTCTTGATGAATCAAATTGCCATGAATTCTATAGCTATAGGAAAATGAACTCTGCCAACAAACACATGAGATTAGAAGAGAACCCAAACCCTCTGATATGACTACAAGTCTAGGTGACTCTTTGATTTTAGGTTGATGAGAGCAGCTAAGCTGTACTCACACACTTGACCTATAGGAACTGTGAAATGGTAATTGTAGGCTGCTTTAAGTCATTAAGTTTGTGGCACTGTAATTTGTTATGTAAAAGTAGATAAGGAATGCAGATTTAAGTGTATGAAAGTGGTGGTGGTGGTGGTGGTGGTGCTGCTGCTGCTGCTGCCTCTGCTGCAAATTACCTAGAATGTAGAAATAGTTTGAGTACTACTCAGTGGATAAAGTATACAATAATTTTGAAGCATATGATAGAAGATGTATACATGACTTCGAACAGACTCTTAGTAGATTTGTTGACCAAAGGGGTGCTGCTGGTGAGGGCTCAGAATAAAAGGGTAAGGATGTATTGAAAATTAGAAGAAAGGAGATGTTACTTACATATAATGGCAGAAAATATAGTACAGTTTTTTAGAAAACAGAACTTGTAAAAGAATTTGGTTGCATATCTAAGGTTTTAAAAGTACGAAGTGGCTGCCTGGTTTCTTCTTGCTGCTTAAAGTGATGAGATCCGCTCATATGGGACTCCGCCAGACTTAGTATGGCGCCTGCCCAACATGGTGCTGGGCCCTAGAACAACAGCGAGTCCTTCCAATACTAACTTCCTTCTTCTTCTAAGCCCCAAATAAACTTCCTGCTCTTCTTCCGTGTGTGTGCCAAAGATCCTCCAATCTCTCCCGACACCAGGATCTAATCTTCACCCCAAGTCCAACTCCATAAAAGCTGTTCCCCAACATCCCCTGTTTGAGGGTCCCTGCAGTCTCCAGCAGCCCTCTCACATCAGCAATAAAAGCTTTTCTTATCTCTGTCTTTGTCTTTCAACTGTGCTAAAAAACCTAACATAAGCTACGAGACAAAATAGAGAAACTGAGGGGAGAATTGTTAAAAAAAAAAAAAGGAACTAAGACTAGGTAATTTATATAATGTTCAGCCTGGCCAGCTGGCAAAAGGTGGTAAAGTAAGATACAGTAGCTGAACATGAGGCATAAAGAAATGGCTAAACTGTGACTGTTCAACCTTTTGTTAAAACTCTTGAAAGATCAAAAGGTCAGAGTACTCAGTCATACGAAAGGTTATTTCATTAAGATTAAGTGTGTGCCTGGAGATATTCGATATCAAAAAATTTAAGAAACTTGATAGCATTGTCTTCCATTCATCTCAGGAAGATCCCAAAACAAGAAGGAATTCTCTCAAAAAGTTTTGTGGGTGTGGCTTTTTAATGGGGTAAAACCCAGTAAAAATCAATGCAAAAAAAAAATCATCATTCTTGCAAAAATTACTTTTGCAAAAATACTGACCAATTACACTCAAAGATACAGAGAATATAAAATGCAGAAGGATGTCAGAACTCCAGGCATGTGTGCTCTAGTTTCACAGGGCATGCAGGCAGGACAAAACCTAATTTTAGCCATGTATACTCTGAGTAGAGAACCCAATTTTTCTGTGCCTGGACTCTTCAAATGGAAACAGTGAGGTAATACATGTGTGCCTCTCCAAAAGACTTAATTTGGGGTAGTTGGTTATGCAAAAGTAGACACCAAGTTCTGTACCAGTCAGAGTTCAGCTAGAAAAGAGGAATCAGTAAAAATAAGCCTTACTCTGTTGTGGGATTGGTTAAGATAGTTGGAAACCTGTAGGTTAGGTAACTGGGAAGCCAGGCTCGCAAGCCCTTTATTAAAAGTGTGTAATAAAAATATATTTTTCCATTCTGTAGCTTGTCTTCTCTTCTTTTGGCAAAATGAATTGTTTTTCTTATGTTTTGTACTTCTTGGATCTATTTAGAATATCTTGGCCTTCTCTAATGTAATATAGCTAATAACCTATGTTTCCTTCAGGAAGCTTTACTAGTTTACTTTTTGCATTTAGATATATTCTCCTGATTTTTAACTTTTTGTATTTCGTGAGGTAGTGGCAATGTCAATTGTTTGCAAAATGGATACAATGTATCCAGTGTCATTTACTAAGAATATGCTTTTTATCTGATACTATAGTGATGCGCTCAACCTAAATTAGTCCTTTGCTATATATGTATATGTTATTTCCAGAATCTCTGTAAAGTTCCATGATTCTACCTGTTTATGTTCATGCCAGAATCACACTGTTTTAATAACTGTCTTTCTAATATAAATTATTGGGTGTCAATGAATGTTTTTACTTGGTTATCAGTAGAACTTTACATTTTCATGTAAATTTTAGAATTAATCTTTCAACTTCCACTAAACAGTTCTGAGATTTTTATTAGTTTTGCATTGATCCCGAAGATGAATTTGGACAATCCATGTCATTATATTGCTTTCTAATCTGTGAAAGTGGTATATCCTTCCATTTACTTAGATATTCCTAAATTCTTTCAATATTTTATACTTTCTAGAATTGAGATGTTGTGCATATTTTTGTGAGTATTCCTGTGTACTTTATGTTTTTGATCAATCATAAATGGTGAACATTTTATTTCTACTGCATTGTTACTTGTATGTGGTTCAACAATATAAGTATGTGTTTTTGATATAGGGGAGCCTCCTAGATGTCTGGTACGAGTTCATGTTCTCTAAAATCAATGAATGAATTTTAGGAACAATAGAGGTTAAGAGCAGGATATATTTTTTGAAAGAAAGAAAGCTTCTGTCCAAGAGGAAGACAGAAGGGGTACCAAGTGGGTTACCAAGGATCCTGGCTTTTCTAGGGATTTTTATAAAGCAAAACCATGAGGTGAGTTGGGTACAAGGTGGGGAAAATGAGAACTCACAAGGTGGGAATGAGGTGGGACAGAACAATGGTCAACCAATAAGATTACAAGTATTACTGGTCAGGTAAGACTAATTAAATTGGGATCCAATAGGGTAGTGAGTCACATAGCAAGTGGGAACAGGACCTTTGCCTGTAGAAGGTTGGATTAGTGGCTTCTTCTGGCTTCCTCAAGGTGATCAAGGTATCAAGGTGATGCCTATTTAGAATATCAGTCCCTAAGGTTTATCCTTAGGGTGTGGGTTCATTTATCTTTGGTCTTAAGATCTGGCTCACAGCTGGAGATATCTGTCTCCTCCAAAGTTGCAAGATATTTGGTCTTCTGCTCTGGCTCCTTTGAGGTTCCAGCCCTGTCTGACTGCCTATGATATTTTATCTAACTTAACAGTCTGTAACACATTTACTTTATATCCAGTGATCTTGCTAAATTTATTTGTTACTTCTAATAATAAAGGTACTCATCAACTGTATGGGGTAAGCCAGGTGAATCTTAGGTTACTAACTGCAAGGGAACAAATAAACTTCCAGAGTTAATTGATTTGTCTATGGGGGTGGGTACAGGTAAAATTAAAATCTAAGAAAATCATACAACTATATGCTAATAAAATAATGTTGAAAGAAAGAGAAATTTAAGGGACACATATGTGTTTCAAAATTGGCTTAAGTACTTTTGCTAGTTTAAGACGTGAAAATAGATTTAAAAACACACTGAGAACTAGAGCCTCATCAACAAAGTCACTTCCCTGGCCAGGAAGTCTTCTTCATTACAGAGTAACATAGGTGCTTCTTAATCTTATCCTGCCACCACTGCCCCACCTTAATATATTTGTTAAATTTAGGGAAGGACACATCTCATTGGAATGTTACCCATCATTCATGCTGATCATATAAGCAAGGACTTAAGCTTTGAGAATTGTTTACCTCTGCTTCTTTTATATGCATAAAAGTTTGTTTTAGTATATAAATATATTTATGTTAGTATAAGTATACCCATGTAGTACTTAGGATACACTCTTACTAAAAATATTGCTTACCTGGTGTTATGGTTTATACATTGTGTCATCTTGAGAAGTCTAGAAGCTTAATTAAGTAACTCAGCAGCTCTACATCCTGGTTTGTAGAGAACAAGCAGTTATCTGTTCATTGAGTGAATTTGAGGTCAGAAGTTTACCTAAGTGATTCAGCAGGTGGCCAGGATCCTTAGTTTGTAACATCCTCAGCCTGTGCAAGAGAAGGGCAGGCAGATAGTGTGAGTGCTACCCCCACCCCAGGGGAGCAGCCTGCATACTATAAAACGCAAATGAAGAGGGACTGATTGCTGCTTCTTCTGAGGAGCTCCGATTTTTGCCTTCAGCTTGGACGTGGTCTCCTGGCTTCTGGCACAGACTGTTCGGCTTTGTTGTAGACTCTTCAGCCTTCTGTTGTAGATTCTTCAGGGTTCCCATCAGCCTCCTGATGTGGACCTGAGGACACTGCAGTAAGCTCCAGCCCTTGGGCTGGGCTCTTCACCCTCCAGCTTGCAGACACTCTCTGCACACTCCTTCATTCAACTTTGTGGCTGATCATTGTAAGCTGACCTTGCAATTTCTTATACAGTTGTATATCTTGTGTTATACCTGTTTCTCTAGTAAACCCTGACACACCTGGTGTGAATTTAAGTTTTACTAGCATTCTGCATTTTACTTCACAATTCTAACTTTATGTGGTTATGTTTATGATTAGATCTTCATAGGATACCTAAACACACATGTTCCTACTTCCAATTTTATACATTATATGTCACTGATAGTTGAAGTAACATTTGATTTTTAAATTATACACCTTGTTTTCAAACATCTATCTGTAAATTGTATTAATTTAATTTTCACATTGGCTCTTTTTTATCTTTTACTAGTTTTCTCTTTTCTTGTCTCTGTATCATTATTCCATTTTTTTGCTTGTTCACTTTTTTTTTTTTTGAGGAGTCTCTCTATGGAATGCATGCTGGCCTGAACTCATGGCAACTCTCTTGCCTCAGCCTCTAAGTGTTGGAATCACAGACATGTACCAGAATGCCTGCCATTTGTTTGGCTCACTTGTTTTATTTCTTCCATATTTGCATGTTAATTCAACTGCAAACTTCTATTCAATGATAAACTCTTTCCCTATCCTAACTGTTTCAACATATATTTATGTATCTATTTCAACTGGGGCTTATAACTTTCAAATTTGTTTTCCATCATATAATTTTTTTGCAGTTTTCCTTTTCTTTATCCCTAGTTTATTTTGAACCTGAGTTTATTTTTAAAGGGGATAATGATCATATTTAATATCTATCCATTCTTGTATCAAAACCTACAAAAATGAATCTTATTTTAATTTTGAATCTTACAGTTTATGAAAGTTATATGTCTATTTGTTCAGAAACTTTAAATTCAGTTTCATAATTTCTAATATTAGAAATCATTCATTTTTACCATTACATATATGATCCCTATTCTTATACTTCTGTCATGGGCAATGTATTGGGTGATATGCTGTGTACCTGTAAGTCCTCACATACTTTTGATGGGGCTGAGTCTGACACGGTGACTGACAATGTGAGTGATGTACCTGCCCAGGGGTGGAGCTGACATACAGTGTAAGGGAAGGCGGGTCTTCCTCTTCCACGCTTTCTCTCTTTTTCTCTTTGCTTCTCATGCGCGCCAGCGTGCCTTGCGGCTTGCAGCTGCCATGAAGGGCAGCCCCACCACACCATGCTGACTTGGAGCCAGCTAAGTAAGGACTGAAACTTCCAAGAAACTGTAAGAATAAACCTTTCCTTCCCTAATTTTGGGCGTCAGGTATTTTGTCTCAGCAACAAGCAAAAAGTAACCAAGACAGATTTTGGTACCAGAGGAGTGGGGTCATTGCTGCGACTATTCCTGACCATATGGTTCTAGAGCCTTTGGAAATGGCTTGCAGGGAAAGTTTGGAAAGGTTTGGAGATGTCATCTACATGCATAGAGCTGGAACGGCTTAGGTTGTTCTGTATGGGAGATTCTGGTCAGAGTCCAGGAGACCAGAAGACTGATAGAAAGCCTGCCGGTAAGGACCAGGCTCAGGAGGTTTCTGTTGGGAAGAAGGACGGCATTGGTGGTTGGACTCCAGATGATATGTGTTACAGCTTGGCAGAAAGTTTGTCTGCATTCTGCCCATGCCCAGAGACTTTGCCTAAGACTGAGATTAAGGGCAAAGGACTACTTACTCTACAGAAAGAAATTTCCAGGCAATCTAGTGTTGAAATGGTGGCCTGGCTTTTGTTGGGGGCTCTTAGCCAGGTTTATGTTGCGAATAAAGAGCAAGGAGCCCAGCTTGGTGATTTAAATCATGAGTTTGGCCAGGAAGCTATGGACTTTAAAGATGGAGCTGAGACCTTGATTGCTGAGAAGGAACAAAGGAATAAAAAAGATGGCCTTGGGGCCTCCAGCCTTTGCAGCCTCAGGCCTTCAAAAGTGAAAGAGTTTGCTCAAAGGAAAAAGCCTCAGAGTGCCCTGTCCTGGAGTGGCAACAAAAAGCTGCAGAGTGCCTTGTCCCAAAGTGGCGACAGAGGCCACACCATGTCCCAAAATGGAGGCGGCCACACCAGATTCCAGAATGTCAGTGGCATAGAGAAGCTGTTCCTCACAGTCAGGTTCAGAGAGCTCAGCGATCTAGGCAGTTGACCCCTACAGCCAAGAGAGAGGAAAGCCTGGTTACTGCTCCAGCCTGCAGCAGACCTTAGTGGCATCCACGTGGCACTGGTTTTAAGTACAAGAAAAGGCTAAGGCAGCTTCTGCCTGGCCTGCAGAGAGCAATGTGTAAAGATGTAAGGGTGAAGCCAAGGAACATGGATCATCCAAGGAAAGCTGTGGAAGTTAAGACCCCTGAAGGTGCCACAGGGGTGGAATCACTCAAGTCTCTTGGAGCTTGCAGCCAGATTGCTTCAGATGCTGAGCAGAGAACTCCAGGACTTAATGTTTGCCCTGCTGAATTTTGGACTTGCTTTGATTCCAATGCTTTGTATTCCCCTGTTTGTAACTTTTGGAATGGTAATGCTTGTCTTGTGCCTTTATATGTTGGAAGTGCTTAACCTTGTTTTCAGTTGTATAGGGAGTTACAGTTAAGAGTTTGCCATAGATCTAGGAAGAGATTTGGGACTTGGACTTTTCAGCAATGCTGAAACTGTTAGGATTTTGGCAACCTTTGGAGATGGACTAAATGGCTTTTTTATTAAGAGTGTACATGAGTCCTTGAAAGTCCAGGGATGGAATGTGTTAGGTAATACTATGTGTCCCCAAGTCCTCATATACTTTTGATGGGGCTGAGTGATTGGCTTGCTATTGGTTTGTTATCTGGTGCAGGGATTTGCAATGTGAGTGCTGCATCCTCCCAGGGGTAGAACCAACATACAATGTAAATGAGGTGGGTCTTCCTCTTCCATGCTTCCACCCTCTCTCTCTCTCTCTCTTTTTCTCTCTCTCTCTCTCGCCATTGCACTTGTGACTTGCAGGTGCCATGAAAGGCAGCACCACCATGCCATGCTGACTTGGAACCAGCTAAGTAAGGACTGAAACTCCCAAGAAACTGTAAGAATAAACCTTTCCTTCCCTAATTTTGGGTGTCAGGTATTTTGTCTCAGCAATGAGCAAAAAGTAACCAACACAGGCAATAAAATTTATTAGAAAAATTTCTCATCCTTATTCATCTATCCTTTGAACTAGAAGATTTTCTAATTACCTGTTTTACCAAGACCAGATTTAACAAATGCCTTTAATATCTTCACATTAATACATACCTTTTACTAGTACTGTCTCTGGTACCACACTTTACTCTCAGATCCATACTCAAAATGGCAGGTACTTTTTATTTATTATCTGGATTCTAAGTAGAAAGGAAGTTCTACCAAGTTGCTATTTTTTGTATAAAAGTGAATTCATTTTTTATATTTTTTGAAGTTTTAATGTTGTATATGGCTTTCTGTTTTCAAAGCTGTTTAATCTCACTTCATACTCAATAAAACTGAGGACAAAAGAGGATATTTATTGTTTCAATAAATGTACAAAGGTCCAGTATAAATAGGGGTTTTCCTAAGATTTTAGAATAATTATCGCATTACAAATACTGTGTCTACTGTGGCAGTCTCATGCCACTCCTTTATAGATTTTCAAAAGCTAGCTCTTTGAGAAATTTTCAGTAATAATAATAATAATAATAATAAGCTATTTCTCAGAAACAAATCATTGGAAAATAACCCTGCAAATTAATGCTTCAGCTTTTTCTTTGTTCATTTCTTTTGTTAACTAGACTGCAGTACTTAAAATTAAATCCTCTCCTGGGCTCACAGCTGGTATGGCAAACACTGCTAATTGGACAGACTGAAGTGTGAAACTAAATATATATGTGGTCATTTTACTCGACAGTTTCTGAAAAGTGTATTGCAGGTAAATCAGCAGGCGTTAGCAAAGCTTTAGAGAAGGTATACACGAACACATTAAGTCTCATGATAGATATGCTTTCCTGCTAGAGTAAAGCAAGTGTCTGCCTTTTGTAACCACTGCTGAAGCAGTCTACACTTGTCATTCTGAAAGCAAATTGTACTTTTCCCTTATGTAATTTTGAATGTTTTGATTGATATTTGGATAATAGCCTTGCCAATTCCCAATTCCTTGCCCATTTTTTCTCTTTCAGTATTTTATTTCTTGCTTTTTCATATAAGAGGAATACCAGATAACTCATCAAAAAATTCCAAAATGTATTTTAAATGCTTTTATTGTGTTAATTATATACCAGGAACTTGTTAAATGTATGTGTAATGATGAAGTAAACGTATTTTATTCATTTTGATTTGGGTTCTGGAATCTCAATGAGTTAGAAGTACTGAAAATCTGTCAATGTGATATTTAAAAAGGGAAGAGGAAATTCATCAGGGTTCCCTTGGGAGCCAGTATGTTGCCTATTATATGATAAACTTTCTCTATGTCATCCATTCATAGCCATTTTCAACTTTTATTGGAGACATCACTGATTAACTTTTACCTCAGAAGAGACCCAACTTAATGAGAATGCTAATTTTCTCTGCATGAAATTATGATCTTATTTTCACTGTTCAGTCCCAAGCTACAAACTGTGAGAACAAATTCTACAAAAGAAATATCCAGACTCTTTTGACCTCTGACTTGTATTTGGTCCTTCCAAAAGGTCACTGTAGTAGACCAATTTTCTGTAATGAAATACCTGAGGTAGGCTAGCTTTATAAAGAAAAATATGCTAATTTATGTCCAAATCTTGAAGGTTGAAGGGCAGCATGGCTCAGCTCTGACATAGGTCCTCCTGGCTCTATGGCATCATAACAGGAATACAATAAAAGCATGACATCAGTCTCAAAATAGGAGGCTAGAGAGGGTGCTTGAGGTTAGGCTCAAGCTTTGTAACATTTCTATAAGAACTAAGCAGGAACCCATGAAAGATACCTTAATCCCTCCTGAGAACATGTTTCCAACTTACTCATGGAACTTCCTCTAGATCCCTGAAAAGTTCCTCCCCAATTTCCAACACTGGCACCCTGAGGGTGAAATTTCAAACACATGAGCATTGGGTCAAAAATAATTCCAGACCATAGCGATTGGTGATACAGATGACAGAAGATTGAAAGATAATAAAAGAGAAAAGTTGGCTGTTTATTTCACTTGCTCTCCCAGTTTTAGGACACAGTTTTGTCAGCAGCTCTGCTCCTGTGTCTAAGACTTAGTCTGTCTGATAGCTTCTGCTCTCATCAGACTCCTAATCACTGTTTTTTCCCCTTGCCCATTGGGAATAATTTTACTACCAGTTTGATTTAGTGGCTATTCCCTGAACTTGTTGTCAGTCCTTGTTGGTCCTCTTAGCCCTCTCTCACAATTATAAATTATTCTTTCATTTTCTTCCCCTTACACTTTTGGATGTGAAATATGTGTCTAGCTGTATTTTTTATCTTAAAGACAAAAAACACTAAAAGCAATGATACAGAATTTCAAAACAAGATAAGAGGAGATTAACCGTGGTTAATATGGTTAATATATTGCACATTGTAATCTACAAAGTAGTTGCTCAGACTACAAGATATAGGCATGAAAATTTGAAACAACATAAAGCACAAACCTTTCTTTTTAGTGAACTAATGGAAATTTGTAGTATAATTATCTTAGCTATCTTGTGTGTGTATATTTATATATTTTTTTCTTGCCCTTTCCTTCTTTTTTCCTATCCCTCATCCCAGTAGTCCTTTCTTTTGAGCAGTTTCTTCCTGTCTCACAATATCTATTGTACAATTTGGATCTTATTTCCTCTTCCTTACACTAGGGAGGCAATACAATGTTTACACAAGTGAGTCTGATTTATTTCACTTATGAGTATGGTCTCAAATTGCATCCATTTATCTATAAAAGCCTTGACTCTACTCTTCTTTATAGCTGATGTTTTTTGTATGAAACAATGCCATATCTTTTTTATTCATTCTTCAAATGATGGGCATTCGGGTTGTTGTTTCCAAAATTTAACAATTATAAACTGTGCTACTATAGTCATAAGTGTACATATAGTGCTGTGGTGTGATGTCTTTAATTCTTCTGGGAAAATGCCCAGAAGGGGAATAGCTGGGTTGAATGGGATCTCTAATCCTAGTTTTGAGGAATCTCCACACTGATTTCCACAGTGCTTGTACCATTCCACACCCCCACCAACAGTGGAGAAGTGTTCCTTTTTCCCCACAACCCCTCCAGACTTGTCATTGGTTGATTTCTTGATGATAGCCATTCTTTCTGGGGTGAGATGGAATCTCAGTGTCATTTTAATTTGCATTTCTTGAATGACCAATGATATTGAACATTTTTTCACATATGTACTTTCCATTTGTATTTCTTCATCTGAGAAGTATGTATTCATCTCAGATGCCCATTTTTGGATGGATCTTTGAAATTGGCAGGCCTGATTTTTTTAATTCTTTATACATTCTAGAGAGAACTCTTTTGTCTGAGGGACAGTTGGCTAAAAATCTTTCCCTCCCTGTGGGTTTTCTTTTCACTCTGTTGGTGATTTCTTTTGATGGGCAAAATCTTTATCTTTCTATATGGCTGCTTTTTTTCTACCAGCAATACACTTCTATTATGTGATCTGCAGCTCTTTAGTCAAGCCTGAGAATGTGGAGCTGACCAAGAGACCTGCTGATAGATGTACTTTTTTGTCTTTCTGGAAACAACGTTGACCAATTGTATGAACTGCAAACATGTACCAATAAAATAAAAAACAAAGAAATTAGTGAGCATTTAAAAAGTTGTGTATTAGGACATATAATTACTTGATTATGATTGTTGCTCTTTGTTTTTGATATTGAAATATAATTATCAATATTAAAAATCAAAGTAATTGCAAGAAAATAATAAATTAGCCATGCCATTTTCTAAAAATGGTGATATACTTTGAAGAAGCAGCAAATACATTCAGAAATAAGGGATAGCCAAGACTTATTCATCTTAGCTCACAGCACTGATTAGTTATCCACTAAGTGGAAAATTCCTGATACTGATACAGATGAGAGTTTCTTAACTCTGTCCTAGTTCATGTGAAACATTTTTCAACTTACAAGAAAAAGGATAAGCTACAAGGCAAATATGAGAAACTTCCTTTGTAGTATATGAAAATTATAATAACTTGAAAAAAAAGCTACTTTTTTAGATATCTCCATTTGTAATAGTGTGAAGAGGACCAACAGGACAGCAATGGTGGGAAAGCACTTGTGTCAAAAGAAGCAACCAATAAGGACACAAAATCAGCATACACTCACAATGACCTCCTATAAAGGGAAAGTTCTCAGTGATTTGTGCTTTCAATGTCTGTAATAAGATCAGAGCAGATACTATCATGATTTATATATCTTAGTGTAGACTGAGGATGTAGTTATATATGTGGATCATTCCAAGTGCTTAATAAGCAACTACTATGCATCAGAGAGTGAGCAGCATTCGTTGTATTTCATTGAGGCCAATTTCTCAAAGTAGCTGCATGCTTACTTTATATATGAAAGAATTAAATCAGAGTAAATCTTAGTAACTTATCTAGGTCATAGATGCAGCGGGTCCTCATATCTAGATTAAAACTTTGTACTCATCATTTCCTACCATAATATGTTTGTCAAATGAATACACAGTATTGATCTATAATTATGTATTACAATTTTTTTCAGTACTGATGTTTTATGGGAACACATTTTCATATATTTTTGCTTCTATCAACAACATAAACTTCCTTTCCCATATGAAATGAGACCAACTGCAGAAAAATTTAGACCAATTCATAAAAAAAAAACAGCAGAAAACAACTACAACAACAATAGTGGGTGGAAAACCTGATACAGGGTATTAATGTCTAGACTTTGGATTCATGCAAAACCAAGTGAGTTTGACTTGTTTCATTTTCTTTAGTTTGTCTGAGTGTGTCTCTACGATTTACAATAAAAAAGTGGTGACTAGCACAAAGAAGATCTGTGAAACAGTGGTCCTTTGAGAATTTGAATCACTAGCTAATAATGAGCTTATTAAATTGACGTTTTTGCTGATAAAGTATCTTTAAAACTGTGCATTAATTTTATTTTTGTAGTATGAATGAGTAAACTAAATACATTTTTCTGACCATTATAACCAAACACCTACCTTATCAATAAGGCATCTTACAATCTCTCTTGAGATTTAACATAGCATTCCAATGTTCCTAGGACTAGAGTTCTTCATGAGTTTTTCCTATTTTCCTAGAGAATAGATGTATATGAAAATTCCCAGGCCTATGCCTGAGGCCTCCTTTATCAATTTCAAGCTTTAAAATTGGTATCTGAGGTTCAGTCTAGCTTGGACAACTTAGCAATTTAGTGAGACTGTGCCTCCAAATAAAACATTTAAAAAGGTGGGTGTTGGACGCAGTGAAGAAGGGTGGTTAGAGATGTGATTTAGTGTGAAAGCCTGTTTTCAGTTCCTAGTTCCAGGAAAAAAGACAGATGACTTCAGTCTAATTGCAGCATGTCTCAATGTCATGATTTGAATTTCTCTAAGCTTTATGTTTTCCTCTTTCGCTGTCACAACACATTGAAATACTCTCTGGTACTTTCTGGGTTTGAGTTCATCTTTTTCATTTCAACTAATAACTACAGTAGACTTTCTGTCTTCTTTCTGTACCATATAACTAACTAGACATGTACTTGTTCTCTGACTTTTCCTCTCTTACTCCGATCTCTAGTCCTACCATTGACCTTTTCATCTTCTAGATAATTAACTATGACATGTAAAGCATCATTTTTTTCTTACATACAATCTTTTTTTCCAGAAGTGCACTTGGCAAAGGAACAAACATTATGGATAGTCCTCTCCAATAAAGGAAAAAAGACATTTTGTGACATCTAAGGCAAATTTTAATGAAACACATCACAATTTTTTTCTACTTAACTAATATATAAACTTTATATAGATATGCATGGCAAAACACTGCTCTTCAGAGCCATACCAAGTGGAACTGTATTTGATATCAAGCAAAATATTCATGAATTTATTCACTCAGTTGTTGAGGAAAGTTGTAACCAGAACATAAAGACAATACTAACTGGATCTTGTTATGTTTTCTATCAAGATGCCTCCACCCTCTCAAAGCCTCATGGTGTCCGTCACAGACAGATTTTTGGAGGTGTCTTGATCTAGATTACATAATGCTGGGATTAAGATGTGATACTGTAGTTAAGGATGTTTCACCCTGGGTGTGATTACTACCCATCCTAAGAGAAGGCATCCTGGATGAATACAAGGAACATAAAGAGGGCCATTGCTGTCATTTTCTGCCTTGCTGACTTCTTCCTGGTAAGAGCTGTTTTTCCTCTGTGATGCTGCTCTGTCAGGCCACTCTGCCTTGGAGCCAAATATGAACTGAAACCTCTACAAACAGGGAGCTACAATAAACTTTTTCTCCTTTAAGTGTTGAGTATTTTGTCTCAGCAATGAAAAATGTAACTAAGACAGATCCCACAGTTATTAATTTGTCAGACTATCCAAAAAATATAGTTGTGAAAAAAAGAGGCATATTTCTTAAATCGCATCCACATCTACTTTGTAATTGTAACAGAAAATGGTCCCCCCAACCAGTATAATTCAGTTTCTTGATTGCCCAGGTATAGTTCCTATTCCAATTCTGGTAGATTCTGTTTCCTAGAAATGCCTGGTCACTGTGATGCATAGCTGGTAATTATGATGCACATTGTATAAACCAACCCCAAATTGACAAGTCATTCTATCTCTGTGCTCCTGCTTGTTTATTCCATATAAGCCCTAGTTTACCAGAGTTCAGGTTCTGATAATCTGGGAATGATCCCAATCAGTGCCCGCTGATGTAAATAAATAAGTTCTATCTCCAGTGAACTCTGAAAGAGGTAAAGAGAGTCAAATAGAGAATTAGATGCATTTAAAACAATAGTTACACAGGTAAAGCACCAATAAAATCAGGGTCTAAGAGAGGTTGACCAGCAAAGGGAGAGTATTGCATAGGTCATGCGAAGTGTAGTCAGTTCCTGAGGGGCATTTGAAGAAGCTAGGAAATATCGAGGAGAGTCTTATTTAAATTTCTGCTCTGCATAGAAGGCATGTCACCAATTTGAAAAAACAAAATAACAACTTCATAATCCCCTTCTGCTTGTTAAGTGTCACCTATGCCTTAGTATCATCAGTTTAGTCAAACACCAGTTTTAATGTCATTGCAAATATTTTATAGATTAATATTCAAATCAATATACTTTGAAAGAAGGAGACCATCTACTTTAATGTATATTGACATTCTCCAACTATTTGAGAGACTTAGGAGAGCAACACTTGAGGTACCCCCCAAGAAGAGGGAACTTTGGACTTAGACTGTGACATTAACTGTTCCATGGGTTTCCCACTTGCCAGATTTCCCAGGCCTCAAAATCTTGTGAACCAATCATTTAAAATAAATTTCTTTCTCTATATATTAATGCATTTTATTGGTCCTATTTTTCTGAGACTTGATTAATACAGTACCTAAAATTTATCCTTTCTTCATTTGGCAATGGAGAGATTAGAAACTCTAGTGAGTGAAGTGAGGTGAAAGAACTGAAATAGTAAAAATAGAAACAGAGTCACTTTTATCCACTTTTCACTAGAGAATTTAAATGATAAATGAATACATTTTAAATTGCTTTTCATTAACACATGGACCTGGACATTTTTACAGGTCTTTTTACTAGATTAAATATACATACATAGAGAAAAGCATCTATATCATAGTGTATCATAGTTTCCATTTTCAGAAACTGGATATACATTTGTAAACAGCACCTGGATTAAGAAACTGAATATTAGCAGCACTCAGAAATAAAATTCAAGGGCAAAAACAAGCAAAATAAATCCATATCTACATGTTATGAGAAATATACTTGTTTAATGAAAAGCTTATATGTATTGGTAACCCTTTCTTCCAATTTTTTTGTAAAGCAAAACACCAAATGTGTGTATGTGTGTGTATGTGATGTGTGTGTGTGTATCTGTATGTGTATTCATCAAAGGCTTGTATTTAACTTGAAGGTTTAATTTTATATTCCAGGTCTCTTCTGACAATATATGTCACATATTTAAATTTGTAGCCTTCAAGAGAAATTCAAAGATCCTTTGTGGTGTTTTAATAAATGTATACTTTTTATTAATAACTACCATTTTCTATAAACAAATCAGATTAATGTGCCCCCTCAGTAAAGCTACTGGAACTCAGTGCAGGAATTCAATGAGAAAAGTTATTTTTCCTATATTTGTTAAATTGGCTTGATGGCCAGAATGTCTTGCTATCAAGAATAAACAATGTCCAAATATACAGATTAATCTTTCTTTTTACTACTTAGGATTTTACAGCCTCACGCCTGCCAGACAGACGCTTAAGCCACTGAGCCAAACTCCCGGCCCTGGTTTTTTGAGGCAGGGTCGCACTATGTAGCTCAGGCTGGCCTTGCGCTCGCGTTGTAGCCCAAGCTGGCCTCGAACTCACAACGCTCCACCTACCTCAGCCTCCCAATCGCTGGGATTAAAGGCATGCGCCACCACGCCCAGCTTACTACTTAGGATTTAACGTCTTCCTCATTGCTTTCTATTCGAATGATATAACAATTAAAGTACATACAAATCACATTTTCAAAAGACAGACCACTTTATAACCTATCATAAATGAGTAGTAGGGAATCTGTTCTATTGACAAGTCCCTGTAATTAATTGTTTAATCCAGGTATGGCTTCAAATCCCTAAAAACAAATTGAATTGCATGCCTACAAATTCTCATACTGCTTAGAAAATATTTTCTGACAAATTTCTGTATATCTTTAAAAACATCAACCAAGTTCTGGATTTTTAAATTAAATTTAAACCTTACTTAGAGGTGGAAAAAATAAATCTGCAAATTGCCTATTAGTTAGCATAGCTGCAGGCACACTCAGACATTTATTAAATATTGCTTGGTAATTTCAAGATGAAAATAAAGAGAAAATGAATAATATATAAGTCAGTAATTGGTAGCTTTAATATTTGTATAGAAAATAAATAAATTGAGTAATAAAACTAGTTAGCTTTTGTGAATTTTTATACAAATGTTTACTGGAAACTTTCAGATTTTCCAGTCCATTTTCTATTACTATAATTACACCACTTTACAGATGAAGAAACAGGCTCAGTAAGCTATTATAGTTTCAGGCTCGAAGTGTTCTGTCCACATTATAATAAATAGGAGCGTTTTATTTTAATTATATATAGACACTATTGTTTCCATAGCAGCAGAATAGTGACAATACTTTCATCATAGAGGCTACAGGTTCATGGAATGAAGAAAACAGCTCTTAGCTTAAGACATTCAATTTACCCATTTCCATTTAAACTAATTTTATTGTTTACAGCTGTAAGTTAGTGTTGCATAAATATTGGTTTATTCATAAAATTCATTAAAAAGTAGAGAGGAAATATCCCTATATAAAATTGGTCTTAGATGCAAATACTCTAATATTTTTTGTACTCGATACAAATATTGTGGTACTTTCATTGGATTTGCTAGAAATGCAAATTTGTACAATTAGAACCCTTATCTATAGAAAAGGTTTAACTCAGCCTGTGAAACTCCCTTTCTTCCAATAGTTCTAATTTATGTCTTGTTCTTGAAGAGACAGAACATTCTATTTCTAAAACTAAGTAATTTTTAACTAAGTGGTAGCATGTCAATAACCTGCAGTATCTTGTTGGAATTCTTTGCTTTGGGATTTCAATACTTAGTACATCTAGCAATAAAATTATGTATTTTGCTAAATTGCATGTTGCATTATCATAAACAGCACATAAGATGAGAAATAATATAACTGAGTAAAGTTACAGTCATAAAGTATAGTAAATATATAAATATCCCCATGTATACACAATTAAAAATTATAATATATAAAGAAAAACCAGTCACCTTTTTACATTTGCAAGAACCACATAAATTATAAAATACTGAAGTATAAATTTAAAAAGTAAAATTTAAGATCTCAATGAAGATAGTTATCAAGTTACAAAAAATAAAGTTTGAATGATTATAAAATCACATCTAATTTTGGAGGTAAGATACGCTATATTTTTACTACATACAATAATAACAAAACATGGCGTGTGTTTAAATAAAAAATACAGTAAAAGACACACTGCTGTCCCCCTCAAAATACTTTCCCTTGCTTTAAACACTTACCCCACTATTCTTGCCACTTCGTAAAGCAGTTCTGGACTCTTTCTTCTTGTCGTTACAAGGTGTGATAAAAAAAAAAAAAAAAGAGTAAAGGCTACTGTCCAGTGCCATTCAGCAGAAAGTCATGCTTGTAAAAACATTGCAGTATGTCCTCATTCACCTTATTTATCAGGTTTGACAGCGTATAACTTCTGACTCTTCTCCTAAGTTAAAATGACATGAAAAGTAAACATTTTGAATCAGTTCAGGCAGACAAGTAGACACACAGTGTGACTGAAGACACTCACGAAAATGAATTTCCAGAACTGTTTCAGAAAGTGGCCACAACAATGGGATAAATGGGTTTGAAGTGAGATGGAGCAATTTGAGGAGAATTAGTAGCATTGTATCTCATACTATAATTTTTAAAAATTCAACATTTGTATTTTTGATATCTCATAGGTTCATTTAAACTGAAACAAATGCCAGTAATTGTAATCCTATCAAGAAAACAAAAAAAAGGGAAAAGAACTCTAATCCCATGTAATTTTTAAAGTCATCAGGTATTAGGGCATACAGGCATAAATTATTAAAATTATTTTAAATTTTCGTAGCTGAGTTGAAAATTCAAGACCAGGCCTAAGTCCACATGTGATTTTTGGGTATGATAAAGGAGACATTTCAAGAAAGAAACAGAATGATTTCATCCTAGAAGCTCTAAGAAATATTTGAGGAAAAATTCTACTTATAATATCTTATAATTTTGGATAAATTAATTGATGTATTTAAAAATAAACCAAAACTTTCTTTTAAAATATAATTGTAAAATTAAGATTCCAGAGATAAAGTATGAAACTTATGAAAAAGATTAATCTCTTTATATTCATAAATTTTAGAATATTTCCACTATCAAAATCCCTAAGTGTTTGGAAGATAGAACTGATGCTTACAGAGCCTTAGTTTTTCTTTTGATACTTTGTAAATATATTTCATCAACAACCTGAACAATCTCCTTTTTTTCTGTTTTCTGAGAACTCTTGGATTTTGAAGAAACTCACTCTCAGGGTTCATGCTATAGACTTGAATTTGCATGCAAAAGAATCAGTGGATAACTCTCTGAGTGACTTTCCTAGTTGCTGAGACAAAACACCTAACACCCACAAGTTAAAAGGGAGAAGGTTTATTGTAGCTCATAGTTTGTAGAGGTTTCAGTTCACGGTTGGCTGACTCCAAGGCAGAGGGGCATGGCAGAGGAGCATGGCAGAGCAGCTAGGCAGAAGGCAGCAAGCAGCAAGTGTCAAGTGGCAGATTCTGACCCTTTATATTGTATCCAGGCTCCCCATCTGTTATGATTTATACATTGTGCCAACTTGGGAAGTCTAGAAGCTCTAAGTAACTCAGTAGCTCTACATCCTGGGGTATAGAGGACAAGCCTTTACCATTCTAGGATATTGTTCATTGTGTCAATTTGAGAAGTTCAAAGTTTAACTAAGGGATTCAGCAGTGTCCAGGGGTCCTTAGTGTGCAATATCTTCAGCCTGTGCAAGAGGAGGGCACAAAGATGGTGTGAGTGCTACACTCACCCCAGGAGAGTAGCCTATATACAACAAAAGGCAAATGAGGAAGGACTGATTTCTCTGGTTCCTCAGCAGAGCTCCAGTCTTTGCTTCCAGTTTGGACATCATCTCCTGGCTTCTGGAACAGACTGTTCAGCTTCCACCTGGGACTTTTCAGTCTTTGTTGTAGATTCTTCAGCCTGAGTCATAGATTCTTCAGTCTTCTATCATAGATTCTTCAGTGTTCTGTCACACAGCTACTGGCCTCCTGATGCAGACTTGCATGGGACACTGCAGTAAGCTCCAGCCCTTCGGCTGGACCCTTCAGCCTCCAGGGTGCAGACACCTTCTGCATGCTCCCTCATCTGACTTTGTGGCTGATCATTGTAAGCTAATCTTGTAATTTCCTATGCATTTGTATACCTCATATTATATCTGTTTCTCTAGTAGACTCTGACTGATACACCATCCTTAGGGCACACAGCACCCACACCCAGGACAGGGCACCTTTAATCCTACCCAGAACTGTGCCAAACCAATCAGTGCACAAATATAGCAAGCAAACACCCTTAATCTCAGTGTCACATACTCTAGATCCTACTGGAAATCCCACTTATGTCTGAATGAGGCTTTGAGGGGATATCTAGACACAATCCATAACAATAGCATTATAAATAAATAAAAAATGCCCAAGAAAAACAACTCATCAATTGAAAAGATGATCAGAAAACTGTCTATCACTCTAAATGGGCATATTCTATTGCAGTAGAATCAATGGAAGCAACAAGAAAGGTCCTAAGATAAATATCATGGTGTCTCTCATGCATAGTTTCTGTGGGGCTTAGGAAGATAGGAAATGATAGAGTAATATTATTTTTAAGATTCATTCTTCCTCTTTTCCCACCCCACCTCTCTAGTGCCAATTTTTCAAGATTTAAATCACAAGTTAAAACTGTAATTTTAGATAATCAAAAATTAAAGGACCTTCTCTACCTCAAAACAAGATGAACATAAACTTACAAAGTAAAAAGATATTCATTTCCTTAGCAACAGCTAATTTCATCATTATTATGCTTTACATATTGCATTCAAAACCATCTTTTGAATCCTCCAGAGTCCTATGAATTTTAAGTAAAAAGGATGTTGCTAACGACAACAAAAAACAGACTTGTAGATTTTAAATGATTCTGAAAACTTCCATTTAGCTCTTGTCTAATCAGTGTAGCACCCATGGGATGGCCAGATTTAATGGTTCTCTAACTAGGATGTAATGGTTCTCTAACTATGAACATCACCTGCAGAGCTGAAAGCAGTGCAGATTTCCGAGCTCCATCCTGAGTTTCTGATTTCAGTTGATGTCGGGTTAGGCCAACAATATGTTTTTCAAAAACTTCTCAGATGATGCAGGTGCTTCTTTTCCAGAATCCTTATGTTAAAAACCTATTTCCACCCCTTTTTAGTATAGCAAAATACTTGGTCTATTTGATACAAGGATACAGTTATATGATCCAGCTTTTTCATTTGTGAGGAGAAAAGAATGTCTAGCAAAGGCCTATTATGACACTTAAATTAGATTAACATATCTAAAATAATTAACATAGTGTTGAAAAAATGATAAAGTTTTGAAAAATTATTTCCCCCTTTCTCTGTAGTCATATTCAAATTTTTTGTGTATTTCAGTGAGTTTTAATGTTTTCTTCATTCCATTTATTAGTGAATTCTCATGAAACTGACTAAAAAATATTACTTGATACTTTGACAGTTACATTAAACAAAACAACTTTTAATATCTTAAATATATTTTAGAAGCTTGACATAACTTGAAAAATCAAGCCTACTCAGAGATTTTATACTTGGAAAAAAGGTTAATTGTAGACTATTGTATCATTTAAAAATTATTTCCTTCATTTTTCATAACCATCTGTGAAAATCATAAATGATTTTCCTCTTGAATATTATAAATATTGTTTTCAATTTTATTATGTTATTACCTGAAGGAAATTTAAACAACCAAAAAAAGATTTGTCAGCTATCTTCATGAAAAATCACAGGAGAGAGTTTTATTTAAGACTTTACATGAAGCTGTACTTTTAAATTGTTATTTTTAAAATAAGCAATGCAAGTTTATTTGAAATAGTAAAAAATATCCACCATAATTTATACTCATTGGTAACATATGATTTATGTATATATTGGTATTTTTTGATATGTGCATGTATTTTGAGATAATGGAAGTAAGACATATATGCTTTTTTGTAGGTCTGGTGACAAAAGAGAAAATTTCAAAAAATTTCAGATTTATCAAGAAATTACAAGAATATATTATATAATTCAAAATGAATTCATACAGATATGCTTATTGATTTGAGCACATTTGGATACAGAGCTAAGCAGTATTCATGAGACTTGAATGAATCAAGTAGAATTTGATCATGTTCTTCACAAGTCATGCTTATTATGCATGCTTTAGAATCCCAATTTAAATTTTAAAATGAAGAGGTAAAGATACGTTGTAAAACAATTTGAGTATAGAACTCTGAATTCTAGATTTTACTACTTTTATTATCTTTACAAGATGTTCATTCAACTGTTTACAATATTTATTGAATAATACATATTGGGTTTTGCAAGACATTCAACTGAGTGTTCATATGAACTGAATATTTTCACATTACTATTAAATGGCAATTTATTAAATTATGTCCAAGAACAAGTATAGCTGGAAAAAAAACCACTCTTGGTAAAAAATAAAAGTGACTGCAATTGCTACTAAGTAATTATTACTTATGTGGTAGGTATAGAATGGCAAAGTCCTCTCAAAGAACAGTTTAGCAGTTATGAACAACTAGGACATGAGCATAAAACAGAAAGGAGATCTTTCACCAAAAAATGTGTTTATGAAATAAGGAAATATTAGTTCAGTTACTAAATAAGATAATATGATGTGTGCTTACACTACCTACACGGACACATAATACGGATATGCACTTTATATATGAATACATACATTCATATGTACCTTGATAAAACAACTGGGATACATCCTGATAAACCCATCCTTTTTTTAATTTTACACAGAATAAAACCAAACAAAATAAAACAGAATAAAGCCAATCAAAACAAAACAATGGAAACAATACAGAACTTCAAAACTAGATAATAGGAAATCAGCTATGGCTACTATAATGCCTCTTGTTATGTTCAAAATAGCTGCCCATGTCATCAGACATAATAGAATCAAACAAAACAAAACAAATAAAACCAAACCAAACAAAACAATGAAAATGATACAGGACATCAAAACAAGATAATAGGAAATCAACAATGGCTACCATAGCATATCTTGTTACCTTCAAAATAGCTACTGTACCATCAGACATAACAAAATAAAAAAAAAAGCAAAGCAAGATAAAACTGAACAAAACAAAACAATGAAAATGATACAGGACTTCAAAAAAAGATGATAGGCAATTAACAGTGGCTACTACCTTTTCTTTTTAGCCATTTTCTCCCCTGTCACTTCCCAATATCAACTGTACATTTTGGATCCCACTGACTCCTTCAGTTTTTTATAGTAGGAAGACAACACCATGTTCACCCATGTGAGTCCAAACCATTTCAACCGTGCCCATGATCTCAAGTTGTATCTATTTACCTTTAAGAGTCTTGAGATTATCCTTCTTTATTGCTGAGTAGCTTTCCATTGTTTAAAAATACCATATCTTGCTTGTCAGTTCATGTTTGATGGTCAAGCTACCCCTACTTTTTTCTGGTTTCCTGTCACATGGAACACTGTTTTCTCTCCTTTGACTTTCAGTCTATGAATTTCCTTTCAAGTTAAGTGTGTTTCTTGTATACAGTACGTTGATTGATCTTGTTTATTGATCCACTCTGCCTGTGTTTCTCTTTATTGGTGAATCAAGGCCACCTACATTGACAGTTATGACTGGCATGCATTGACTCATCTCTTCCATGCTATTTTTTCACCACTGGCTCCCAACTTTTCCCCTCTGATTAACTGCTTGCTGTGCTCAGCTATCTCCCTCTGCTGCTGTTCCTGGAGCTGTGGTCATCTTTATCTCTGTCAAGAATAACTTTCAGTACTCTTTGTAGAGTTGGTTTGGTGGTCATGAATTCCTTCAGTTGTTCCTTGTCATGAAAGTATCTTACTTCTCCTTTAATTTTTAAAGATATTTTCTTTAATTTTGAAAGACATTTTCTTTCAGGACTTGAAATACTTCATTTCAAGGTCTTCTTGACTTGATAGCTTGTGTTAAGAAGTCTGCGATGATTCTGATGAGTTTCCCTTTATAGGTGATTTGTTTCTTTTCTCTAACAGCTTTTAATATTGTGTTCTTGTGCTGAATTTCTGGGATGTTGACTATTACATGTCTGGGTGTAGATGTATTTTCTTTACAACTAGTTGGATTTCTATATGCCTCACTTATCTGTATGTCATGCTTGCAAAGTTTTCTGCTATTACTTCTGTAAATAGTCTTTTTATGTCATTTGTTTTGACCCCTGCTTTTCCACTGACACCTATCAATTTTAAATTGCATCATCTTGCAACCATTGAATTGTTATTTCCTGGTTCCTTGTTATTTTAAAGAAATTTCTCCTTTCACAATCACTAGCTGAAAGCCTGCCTTCAAGATCTGGAAATCTATCTTCAGGTTCCTTCAAACAGTTTTGCCAGCTTTCAATGAAGCTTTTAATTTCCTGGATATCTCTTTGTATCTGTTTCCCACATTCTAATTCTTTTCTATATTGTTCATTCAAGATTTCCATTATTTTCCTATGTTCTTTTATTTTCAGTCTATGTCCTGTTTAGATATAATCAACATTTCTTCCATTGTGTTTGTCATTTCATCTTTTACTTGAGCTATTATTTCTGATCTGATTACTTTTACAGTCTCATGAAATTGTATTTTGAGTTCAGTAACTATCATTTCAGAAATTTCAGGTGTGTAACTTCCAATTTCTTCTATGTCTCATGGAATTGTTCTGTGTGGGTTGGAGGTATGAGACTGCATTTTACTCCTTTGTCTTGACATTTTCCTGGGTTCCTCTGGATGAGCCACTTGTGGTGTTCCACGTGATTTCCACACTGGCTGCCCATCTGTGGTTTCGCTGAATGGGTCAGGCACCTGGTTTCACCAAATCCAGGTTTTCAGGGATTCAGTGGGGCATGAGGTGGGCTTCTCCAGGTCTGTGGGGCTACATTGAGGCTTCCTTGAGGGCAGCAAGCATGCAAGGGTGCATCAGACTGATTCTCCCGGCACATGCTGGTTTTGATTATGTCTTTACTTTTATAAGCAATCATTTTAATGTAGTTTTAATTATATTTACCTTTATTATTTCAAAATTAAATACTGTTTATCTAGTTTCTGTATCAGTTGCCAGTGATTCTTCACTTTTGAAAATTTGTTTTGGTTCATCTCTTAGTGACTTTGCTGTCTAGGTTTAAATATAATTGTGTTTCTTTTTATCACTGATTAAGTTTATTGATACAGTTTAGATACAGATAATGATTGTATTTATCATGTGGAACTTATACCTATACATGGTATACCCTGATTCGTACATTTTTTCCATTTCCCTTCTCTCCCTTCTGCACCTCTTCCCCTTTTTATTTACAAAATACTTGTTTCCATGTTGCTTTTCTTTTCTTGTTTTTTTCTTTTCACTTCCACCCTCTCCCCCTCCCTTGTACCTAGAGCTTCCATTTGACTCAGATAAATCCTTTCTTGGTATCTTCCCAAGAGAATTAAAAGCATCATTTCACAGCAACATATGTACACCCATGTTTATAGTAGCACAGTTTGTAATAGCTAAATCTTGGAAACAGCCCAAATGCCCATCAATTGGTAAATGGATAAATAAGATATATGTTTTCAAACAATAGAGTACTATGCAATAATAAAGAAGGACAAATTTGAGACATTTATAGGTAAATGGTTTCACATAGATATCATATTTTAAGGGAAATAATTTGGACACATGTATGTAAATATTGTATTGTCTCTGTGGAGTGAGAAACTGAAAGTTTAAGTAAAGACCAAATGCATAATAGATGTTGTGAAATAGGAAGAAAATGTTCAAGTGGAATTGTGTGTCTTTAAATTTGCACTTTAATGAAAATGTTGAGTCAAAGACTTTTGATTTTGGAAATGAAACAGGATACAATTCTGTGGTAGTAGAGTCTATTGAATATGCATGGTAAAGTCAACTCTGCTATGATCTGAGTGCTTTCCACTGACTTATATTTAGTGACTTCCCATGTTGATGTTACCTGTGCATGAATTTTGTCCCCTTAGTTAATTTTATTTTGCATTCCTTTTCATCCCTATTGTGTAGTCAGAAAAAAGAAAATAAGAAGAAATATACAAATAATCCTACTTGTTCTCTGAGTCTTGGGTTCCTTTAGAGATTTCAAAGAAAGGATGACAACAAAGGATTTTTGAGCTTTTGAAAAGATGACTATTGCATGAATCATTGAATTCAACATGTAACTGGCCCAACATAGACTTGAAGTTGGCCAAATTTGAGTTGTCTTTCTCAACTGACTACCGTTATGACATATGTAATTGCTTTCAAGCACAGAAATTGGCTTTAATTGTTGAATTATCTTATCGAAGATGACTTTATTAATTTTTATTTAAAAAAACACAGAATAGAAAACAAAGAACAAAAGAGACAAACAACAACTGCAACAACAGCAAAAAAACCCAAAATGATAACGATATAGGCTTTTGTATTGGGTGATATACTATGTCCCCCCAAGTCCTCATATACTTCTGATGGGACTGAGTTATTGGTTTGTTATTGGTTTGTTGTCTGGCATGGGGTTGGCAATGTGAGTGCTGCACCTGCTCAGGGGTGGAGCTGACATACAGTGTAAGGGAAGGCGGGTCTTCTCTTGCTCGCTTCCACTTCTCTCTCACCAGCGCACCTTGCAGCTTGCATCTGCCATGAACGGCAGCCCCACCACGCCATGTTGACTTGGAGCCAACTAAGTATGGACTGAAACTCCTGAGAAACTGTAAGAATAAACCTTTCCTTCCCTAATTTTGGGCATCAGGCATTTTGTTTTGGCAATGAGCGAAAAGTAACTAAGACAGCTTTCAAAACAAAATGATAGGTATTTAGTAACTGTTGTTATATTGCATATTGTTATCTTCAAACAAGTTGTTTAGACTATCAGATATAGACATGCAAAAATGATCAAATTGTATGAGTATTAACTGTTCTTTTCCAAGAACTAATAGAATTAGTAGTGCAATCATCTTAGCTATCTTACATATATATATATATATATATATATATATATATATATATATACAAATTTGTATCTTTTCCTTTTCCCTTACTTCTTTTGTTCTTTTCCCTATCCCAGTTAGTTTTCCCCTTTGAGCAGTTCCTTACCATTTCATAATATCTATTGTAGATTTTGGAGAAGATGGGTCTTTTAAACCTATCTTTCCTGAATTCAGTCTTGCTCCTTTGTAGGAGAGCATGCATCAAACTTGCCGATAATTTTTTCTCATGATTTTGTTCTCTGTTTGTGTATGCTATTTTAGTGAACCAAAGTGTGCTACTTTTTTATTTTTGAAAATTATACTAACCTGTTTCTAGACTGCCCTACAGCACAGATGAGTGCAATTTTTATCTTTTTAAATTATTGAATGTTTAGTTATCATAAATTTTTCTGCTATAAATATAGGTATTCATGTATCACTGTAGTATAATGACTTTAATTTGGGGGGGACTATACCTAGAAGAAGAATAGCTGGGTCAAAAGAAATCTCTAATTTTAGTTTTTTGAGAAACTTGGAAAAAGTTCATTTGCCCATCAACAGATGAATGGGTAAAGAAAATGAGATGTTTATGGACAATGGAGTACTACTGCACCAGAAAGAAGGATAAACTTCATGCATTTTTTTGGTAAATGTATGTGCTTTGAGATTGTAAACTTAAGTGAAATAAGCCAGACATACAAGATTAAATATCATACTGCTTCTTTTGCATGAGAAGCACAAAATTTAAATAAGGAACAGAATAGAGGATAGATAGTAGGAAGTAGGAAGAACTTTTTCAAATGGGAATGGGAACAAGAGCTGAGGGAAGGAAGAAAGAGAAAAGAAATTTAAAGAAAAAAGGAATTGAAGAGAAAAATGGAAACAGAGTGTAGGCTAATGAGGAGGGGAAGAAGAGTTAGAAGGAGAGGATGGTAAAGGGATCAAAAAATTAAAATGTGGTATTTACATATAGAAATACTCCATGATGGATTTTATCACTATGCCCTGCAAACATGTACTAATAAAAATAAATTAGAGAATGTTGTGTCTGCTTTATTGATATGGTGTCAAGGTGCACTAATTTTTCAAATTTATCAGATTTATCCTTCCTTGTGGCAGAATAGTACTTTATTGTGCATAACTTCCACATTTTCTTTATCCTTTCTTCTGTTGAGCATTTCCAACATTTAGCTATTATGAATTGTGCTGCTATAAACATGGGTATACATGTATTGCTGTAGTAATATCACATCATTTCTCTTATATAATAAAACCCAAAGTATAAGTAATTTAAGAACAAAAGAAAAGATAAAATATAATAAATAAGGTGATAGATATTAAGTAAAAGGAAAAGGGATCTTGAGATGAAGGGAAGAGGACGGAGAGGAGGGAAATGGAATTTAAAAAATGAAGATACATTATCTACATGTACCTATTCCCATAATGATATGATTGATACGGATATCAGTCAGTGCTTATTAGGGACACATATGTAATGTAAGATATATAAACATATAAGGATTTACAAGATAGTCTTACAATGGTGCCTGCAGAGTCAGGTATGGGAGAGTATGAAAGGACTGTCGGCACTAGAGACCCAAAGGATCCAGTCAAAGATCAGAGGCCTGGAGCTCACTGTAGTGAGTATGCGTCAGGAGGCCAAAGAATCTATAATGGAAAGTGAAGAGTCTGCTCCAGGAGTTGACATCCAAGGTGAGGGTGAAGACAGGAGCTTCTAGGAAACAGAGAGAACCTTCATTCTTTGTTTCCCTTTTAAATCATTCAAACTGTAAGTCTATTGGTTGGTGCCACTCACACCCAAGTGAGTCTTTTGTTTTTAGTAAGTCCCTTCAGCCATACCTGGAATTATGTTGATCCAATAAATTGAGCATTTCTAATTCAAGTTGACACAATCAGTTAACTATCCCAATATGTATTCTGCAAATATGTACTAATAAAAATAAATAAATCTAAAATATAAATAAATTATAAAATAGTAATAGGATTTAATCAGTTTTATTCTAAATTCATAATAGATATTTTTAAAGTTTTATAAATGACTGATTGCTCTACACTCCCATCTGAATTATGTCAAGACACTGTTAAGAATTTCTAGAATATGGTGGTGTTGTTTCTAATTTTTCCTTAACTTTCATATTCCATTTGTTAGTTCAGTGTGGAAATGCATAAAAAGAAGGTGAAAGTTTCTATGTATGTCATTATTTTTCCTTGAACTCTCATCTAGATTCTTTAGTTGTCCACAGTTGACTTCATTTGAATTTCAGATTATTTTCCTAACACTGTATTTTGCTATGTTGTTTCACAAAATTATACTTTCCTGAACTTTATTTAGAATACAAATCAAAATTTTCCTAAAATGTACTCTTATTCCTGAGATAATCTCTTTCTTGTACCCCAAAAGTGAATGGTTTAAATCTTTTAATATAAATTGTTTTCATGGACTCATGTTTTGTTATCATTGCAGAATTTTGTATTCATCCTTAAATTGCATAGCAATTGGATTTCTTCACCTTATTTATGTTGAAAAGAGTATAGGTGATTTTTTATGATATTCATTTATTATTATTATTATTATTATTATTTGCGCCACTGGGGATTGAACTCACAGCCTCACACCTGCCAGACAAGCGCTTACGCCATTGAGTCAAACTCCCAGCCCTAGTTTTTCGAGGCAGGGTTGCACTATGTAGCTCAGGCCAGCCTTGCACTAGCATTGTAGCCCAAGCAGGCCTCGAACTCACAATGCTCCTCCTCCCTCAGCCTCCTGAGTGCTGGGATTAAAGGCATGCACCACCACGCGCAGCTCTATTTTTGCCATTAGGAGAGTGGTAAAATTAAAGATCTAACATTACTAACCAAGGATCTGGTATTTCTTACTTAGTTTTGTGTTTTTGAGATTAAAAAAGATATTCTGATTCAATTGCCCAGTTTTCTGTCTACATATAAAATATATTTCTACACTACCACAGAAGTTCTATAGGAGTAAAACTTAAAACCAAATTTGTCTTAAATAGAAATGTAATGCAAGTTATAGGAGTAAGCTATATATACAGCTAAAAAATTTTGATATTCAAATTAACAATTAAAAATAATTACAATAAAATTAATATTTTGTTAAAAATGTATTTAAAATATTTAGTCAAAATGAAACATACTGGTGATGCTTTGCTTTTTTAAGTATCATATTTTCTCAATCTGGTGTGTATTTTACCACTTAGAACATATCTCAATTCAAAATACCCAAATTTCAAGTGCTTAATTTCCACTCTTAGCTAGTTGCTACTAATTTGGATAGCAATGTTTTAACCTCTTAAGAAGCAAAATGATCTACAGAAACAAAAATACATTTATCACTTTTCTCAGAGGTGTTTCAATTGCTTACTTTTTATTTTAGGAAATAATTTCTTATTACTTCTTTTATCTGCTTTAATTCAGGTGTGTAAATTGGGTGTTATAATCTCCAAGTCATATCACTGGGGATAAGAATTGCAAAGTAATAAAAGAATCTTAAAGTAAAACTAGAAAAAGCAGAGTAAAACAAGCAAATAAAAAAAAACAAAAACCTAGCTTTTAGTTCAGTGATGCACAACTGACTCTCTGACAAGCATATATCTGAGAAAGAGGGTCATAGTGGGTTGAATTCAAATAAAAATGTCTCCTTATGCTTTCCCTGAAAGTGATTGTTCTGTTTCAGAGTTCAATTCCTGCTCTGATTAGTGAACATTTTAGTTCTGGAAGATAGTTAAGAAACATACTCCCTCCCTAATGGTATTGTATTTGCATTTTTCCATCAGTTGTTTTAGTGAGTGTTTCAATAGGAGAATGGGGGAAGATAAATAGGAAGTGATAGAAAACTACCCTTTGCCTGAAAAACTCTGCTATAAGTCTTGATAAACCAGAAAAAAATATTTACATGTTAAAAGGTAACCTGTTAGGTATTAAATTCTATGTAACATCAAGGTCAATGACAATCTGATAATGTTTCCTGCCATCACTCCCCCTATGAATTAAGCAAATATTTAACCCCTTTGTCCAATTTATAAATCATATGCTAGGCAGAATTATCTGGGCAGGCATATGCTCTTGTCCTCTAATTTCTTTCTTTCTTTTATTTTTTTAAAATCAACATCTTGTTCATTTTATATTCATTATATTTCTTCATAGATAAGTAATCATCGGGGTATTTTTCTCAATAAAATGCATGAATATGCAACAAAAGAAGTAATTAATTCAATGAATTAATCATATCATTATGTTTAATAGTCAGGCATGTTATATAATTTCTTTGATGTGAATCACCATTGGGAACAATCTATCTTATCTGTCATTGAAATGAATTTTATTAAAAATTAAAAGTCTCCAACCTATAATAAAGCTAAAGATCAAGGACATGTCTAATAATATTTTATTCACATTGCAGCTGTGCTTTGGCCTTTAAATATTTTACCAGCTCACCAGTGTGCTATTTTCAGATATCAAAACCTACTTTAGGCTCAAATCTCTGTAGAGAAACAACTCAGAAATAACAGTTTATGCTTAAAACGTTTGTTACCAACTATTCAAAATCAAGATATTAATGACTACAGTGATATATTTAACAAGATAATCAGAAGTGAAGTTCTATAAAAATAAAAGCAGTACTCTATTGCCCATAAAACAAAGTAAAAAACTGCTTTAGGTTTCTAATAAAAGCCTAGAGAAGTCTACACTGCTGTGATATCACTTGACAACACAAGACTAATTTGAGGCTCTGACTTGAGGAAGAAGTGTGCCCCGGAGAGCATTTTGTGAATATCGATCTTCCCTTTTCATGAGGTAACCCACAGAGAAAACTAAAAATGCATACAATGACTGCTGGTCCTGTTTCTGGTGTCTTTTTAATATAAGCTAATTTCTTGTGAGTCACAACGTTTTAGGATATAAGAGTGTTCATTAATTCAGCCGACACAATGCAATTTGCCAGGTTGTTTCCCTAGAGATATACAGATAAACCAAAGTTTCTACTTTGAACAGTTTACAGTCTAGTGGAGAAGGCAGACAAATAACAGAACATTTCTAGTTGAGTCACATAAGTACACATAATCAAAATTTGAAAATTCTCAATTTATCTTAGCAATAAAATTTAGCAACCATTGAATGTTTTCTTTGGGACAGATACTGTAAGTGGCATTCTTTACATATTATCTTGGTAAGCACAATGCAGTTGATGTTATTGCGATATTCTTTCAGGAAAAGATGTAGAGTTTCAGGGCACTTAGAAAACTTCCTGAAATGACCAAGCTAGTAAAATAATAAATCAATTAATTTTTTGACTTAAGTACCCATGATCCTATCTTTTATATATCTTCTCTCTATGTTATACAGAGTTACTAAAAGAGAACATAAGAAGAGCACCTATTTAGACAGGAGATCAAGAAAAGATTCATGGAGGAGACACAGGATTTGTAGACAAAATGACTCTTAGAAGTCACTGTGATATAGTAACTCAAAGGCAAACAGGAGTTATCTACTGGCAACTGCAGGAATGGGTGTTACAGGCAGATAAGTTATTTTAGTGTAGTGCTTCAGATCCATGGAAGGGCAGAATGAAAGGAATATATATGAAAATAGAAATGAGGAAATAAGTATGAAATTGAGGGTATACAGAATAAGTAATCTATGGAAAATACAAATGATTTGAAGAAAAAGAAACAATTTTAGGTTCCTTAAAACACAGTATTAATATTGTTTTATCTGAATTTCTAATGTTGGACTATGATGGTTAATTATGTGTCAACTTGACTAGCTTAAAAGATAACCAGATAGCAGATGAAACAATATATTGAATATATCTTTGAGGATGTTTTTATGAGACATTGGTATTTGAATCAGTGAACTCAATCAAGAATGTCAGCCTTCACTAATGAAGGCGAGCATTACAATCTCTGATGGCCTGAATCAAATTAAAAGGCAGGTGAAGGGTGAATTCTGTACACCCTCATTGGTTCTGTTTCTCCTGGAGATTCCTGACAGAGATGGAAAATTACAGATGCTATGGGCTAAACTAGTGGAGAAGTTACAAGATAATTCTATGCTAACAGATGAAATATGATTGTAAGACTTGATTTGAACCTGACTCTCCCAATATGCAACCTCTCTGCCAGCAGAGGCATTGTTCTTAGCTCAAAACTAGTGCCCTTGGCAAACACAGGTTATCTTAAAAGAGGTAAGATGAAGCATGGACACTTGTAAGCACCTGGACATCTAAAGACACCCAAGTATTTACACTGGATTCCTCAAACGCTTCACCCACTGAAGCGCAAAACATCCAGAGAATTTTGACTACTGAGACCTTCCTGCCTAATGTCTTTTGCCTTCTTTGAAGCCCTATTTAAAAATTCCCACTTCTCTTTGTTCCCTGCAGATGGCCTTTCTGCCCTCTTATCTGCCTGCACCTAGGCATATTAAATTCCATACTGTCTTGCCTTTACGCAAGCCCAGTGGTCTCAGCTTGCCTCTTTGTCACACTAGCCCTTACAATGATGAACATTTATCCTATTAGAATAATTAAGGAGCAAAAGATTGACAGTATTCTTCAGGTGAGAAAAAACCTATGAATTAAACTGAACAGCAAATAATGAGAACATAGAAAAGTATTTGCTTTGAGGCTGCTATTAGAAGGTTGCATGGTAAAGTAAAACATCCAACAGGCCTTGGTTTAATTTCGTCATCTATTTGCTGGTACACCTGGGACAGATGCCCAGATCTTAAATTAGAGGGTGATACAGATGAGCAAGGAGCAAGAGTAGGAAAGGAAATCAGCTTCAGATTCAATCAAAGTGAAGGATCCATGGTGGAAAAGAGAAAAGTAGCAAACTGTAAAGTTTTTATAAAGCTAACTTTATTCATCTTAAAATAATGCTTTCATTCTGAAAGTAACCCACATATATTCTATATCGTATTGTTGTTTTACTGTCAATACATGTTTAAATGAAATTATGATGATCGCAGGTAGCAATTGAGTTAATTTTTTCTTTAGGAAAATAATATTTAATTGGTGAAATGAAAGTGGAAATCTTATGAGAGTTCTTTAATTTTTAGTGTCTAAATTATATAGGTCTATGGCTTCAAAAGTCTGGGAAATTCCCAGGTGTGGTGGCACAAGCCTGTAATCCCAGCACTTGGGAGGCTGAAGCATGAGAATCATTTCAAGTTTAAGACCAGCCTGGGCTACAAAGTGAGCCCAAGGCCAGTCTGAACTGCATAGCGAGACCCTGTCTCAAAAGAAAAAAAAAAAAAAAGATGTCTGCGAAATGAGCCCTACCCTAACCTTCAGAGAATTATTAAAAGTTGGTGAAAAATGCCCAACTAATTTTCCAGCCTGTGCTGCAATACATAAGGCTGCCCTGCCCAGGCTTTGTTGTCATGAGAAGACGAGTTCACAAAAGATTATCTGATCACTAAATAAATAAATAAATAAATAGGTAATTGAATAAATAAATGAAAGTATATCTAAGAAAGGGCATCTTTTCTAAAGATTACAAATTATGATAGCTGCCCTGTTGCCATTTCTCTGCAGAAATGGCTTTGAATCTTAAGCTGGTAAATGCCTCTTTTTATCAGAGCTTCAAAAACCTGACTCAAATGAGTATCAGAGTGTTAGTGAGAAAAGGACTTCAATTAAGGGCTTATGAGCAGGAAAAAAGGGGCAGATGTTGTGTGGTACTAGTTGCTCCTGGAACAGTCTGAGAAAAACCTGCAGCTTTTTGACGCACCTGCTGAACACAGCATCTGCAGAAGCTGACTTTGTTTTCAGATGTATGTTGACATCGACAGCAGTTAAAATTACATTCATATGATACATTAGATCAGAAACAACAGCCTGTCTGAACAAATCCAGTCTTTTAGAGGAACATACTTTACCTCTTAGGTGTTATTTTCTGATCTGGTATTTATATTAAATTTGTCACTATCAAGTTTTGATGTTAAGCTTCTTTGCAAAGAAATAGCTTATTCAATGCAATAAGAGTTAGGATCAATATTTTAAGGTAGAATGTTCATTAACATAATTAGAATGTAAAAACCTTCATAACTCAGTACCCAGCATGTAATATTTTTATACAAACCCCACAGCAACAGAAACCATGTTACAGTTCTGTCTACTCCTGTTCATGATTCCATTTTCATCCTCACTGTAGTATCAAGGAGGTTGAAGTTCTAGGACACCTTGGGAATTGAAGCGGTCTAGTGTTAGGGTCCCAAAGGCACTAACTACAGCAGTGATTCCCTGGCAGGAGTTGAACAATGAGTGAATCATGGATGTTGAATTTTCTTAAAAAGAAAGAAAGAAAGGCAGAAAAAAAGAAAGAAAGAAAGAAAGAAAGAAAGAAAGAAAGAAAGAAAGAAAGAAAGAAAGACAACAAAGTTAAAATTAACTGTGTGTATTTAAATTTAGCGAGAAATTTGGGATCATTTCCTCTTCCTCAGCCTCTACCAAGTGGCACAAGATAGCAGCATCTGCCTCATTTGAGAGAATAACACACTGTACTCTGGATCTGCATTAACAAGATCTTCAGGTGATTCACATAAATATTAAAGTCAAGGCTTACTATTCTGTCAGATATTTTCCATGCTTTGAATATCAGGCAATATTAGCCTCTTCACTTCTGCATGTTTGGATTATGTGCCCTGGATGGTGTGCTGCACACATTCTTGGACTCTAAGGTCTCTACCTTAAGAGATGTGAGTGAGAGAGATGTGTTCTGGAAAGTTTATGTCTGATTATATTTCACATTTTTCTCTCCTTTTCCCAAGAAAACTGTAATTAGCCCATCATTATAGTTCAATTTTCATTATGGTCAAATATGCCAAGTTGTATCCATCTTTTCCATAAAAACAGCCTCAACAACACTTGGAATTCTGTTCCATGAGCTCCTTTTAAAATTTTTATACAATCAGATGCTGATTAACATTCCTGCTGAGAGGTATCCTCATCTGTATCTGGGACCCAGTCACTTCATCCTTATTGCAGAATCACATTACTAGACCTTTCCCTTTGTCAGTCTGATAAAATTTTCCATGATAAAATTTGCAGTGTACCAGAGGTAATTTGTTGATTTATCCTGACTATACTGCTTGTGACCATTTTCAACTTAGTAGCACATTAGTAGAATCAATGTACTGTCAGGACTGCATGTCTTCTCTGGGAGCTTTTCTAGGAAGGGGGACTTCTAATTACTGTCACTCCTCTGAAGCTTTAAGTACAATTAATTGAATTAAGTTATCTGAGTGTCATCTCCCATACTGCAGCCTGAGTTGGAACTTCTCTAAAGGGTTCTTTTCCCCGGGGCTTTCTAAAAGTAGTCAGTGCTACCCTCTCCTCTTCTTTTCATGGAGAATCAAGTACAGGAAGGGTGGGAGGATTCCTGCAGATCTCCTAGACTGAATGAGGTTTTCAAGTGGTGTTTTACGCTAAATAGTTCCATTATTATTTGCTCCCAACTTAGTTCCCTTCTCCACAAAGTGGTAGTTTTTATTTACAGTTATTTGCAAAAGTCTGCCACATTCTTAGCACATGGGAAGATTTTCCTTTTCCTGTAAGCTACAGTTTGTGTGTTCGCAGCAGCCTCCATGCTTTTGACTACTCATTTAGTTCTGCTCCGCAACTAGTCTTGTATCCAAAAGCATTCAAAGTTTTGATGCTACAAATAGTTTCTGAGGCCTGAGAGACTACTAATCAGTCTTTTTCACTGCTCCGTCTCATCATACGGTCAGTATTATAACTTCTCTGTGGCATGGTCCAGCCATAATTTTGTGGTAATGCAGTTGCTAAAATTATCTCCACCTTCTGATACTGTGTGATTTCTATGGTAGTCTTAGTGCTGTCACATAACTTTATTTACGATAGAAGCCTGCCCACCAGGAGTTCTCTCACAGAAGATAAAACAAAATACACATTTCTGAACAGTTCCAGTATCTTGATCAAAGTATTCATATCCATTTACTGCAAAATGTTTGACTTTAAGAGAAGGTTTGTGTCACTAAGTAATGCTTTTACAGGAGCTCTCAGAGTTCTTCCTATTTATATTTTAGAAAAATATTGTCACCAACTAAAAATTTGTAGTTAGTTCCTCTTAGAAACTCTAAAAACTGCTAGTCTTTCTTTTTGGAATTGCTAATCAGGAATACCAGAGATAAGAATACCAACAATTTATTTTGATTTTTAAGATGCTATTCAGGGCATCAGCACAATCAATATTATGTAAATTTAGTGTTTTTTCATGTCCCCTTCACCTTTCATCCTATAATTTAACAATGTTTTTGGAGGATGAAATACTGGATCAAATATTGGTTGTTAATTTAGTCAATGCAGATGAGTTTAACACCGGGGTTTAAAATAATCCAGGATAAGTTTCATTTGTAACTCATAAATTGATGTGTTAACCCCTTTTGATATTACATTTAGGATATAAAAATTCTGCTTTTATTTAGAATTTATGTTTGTCTGTACATATATATATATATACATACATATATATATGAATATTGTGTTCACTTTTGATGAGGTGCACCCAGAAAACCTACAAAATTACAATTTAAAAAATTTCATCAGAGAACTAAGCTCCCAAAGAAACCTAATACATTAAAATTTAGGAGTAAACAAGCCTGTCTTTAAAAATAGTAGCTGGGTATGGTGGCACGCACCTGTAATCCCAGCACCTGGGAAACTGAGGCAGGAGGATGGCAGTGAGTTCAATGCCAGCATGAGCTACATAAGTGAGTTCAAGACCAGCCTGTCTCAAAAATAATGCCAAACAATCAAAACAATCAAACTATTAAAAACCTAAAAATAAAGATTCACATGGGAATTGTCATTGCTAAAGAGGCATGAGAAGAAGTTTGTTGCCCTTGTTGAAGTAAGAGAATAAAAGGTACACTTTCTGAAAGAGTGCATACAAAACTGCACATACCCACAAGTCTTTCTGGCAGGCCTTGATCAAGTACATATGAGAAACTAGAGGCAAGAGAACTGAGAGACTTTAGATGACACATGTGTGCCAGATGGGTTGAAGTTGAAGCTGAATTAACAGAACTTTAGGTCACTCAAGTGATGAGATGAAACAGTATAGCCAGCAGAGAGACTCCCCAGTGAGGCACAGGAAGATATTATTTGTGAGATGAGGCTTGCATAGGTGAATGGAGAAGAACACCATAGGCTTTGTGCATCTCGTATGTACTGAGTGTGAAGCCAAGGTCATGTGCAGCTGGAGACAGGCAGAAAAGAAACCTCTGATACACAGGTAAATAGGATTCATTGAAATCAAAGGAAAGATCTGAAGAACCCTCAGGCAATTTCCATCTCATACTGTGAATAATGCAGCTGGACCTCTGGGGCTTCTGGAGGAAAGGTGGAAGAGCCCCCTCTGAAGTGCAGTGAGGAAGCCCACGCTGTTTTCAGAGTAATGATTTCTCGAACACAAATAAGTCCTCATCTTCACAACCTGAGGATATATAACCCTAGACAGCAAAAGGAACTTTGCCAAATGTGATTAAGTCAGGGATGTTGAGATGAAAATACTACCCTGGATTATACAGGTATGACCAGTGTCATCATAAGGGTCCTTATAAGTGGAAAAGGAAAACAGGGATGAGAGACTGAAAAAGAGATGAGACTACCAAACACCGTATTAATGCAATTGCTAGATTTGAAGAAAGAAGACGACTATGAACTATAAGCCAGAAAACAAAATAGATTCTCTGTTAGTCCCTCAAAAAGGATGTACTCTGCTGACAGTTTATTTTAATCCTGTTAGATCTATTTCAGATTATGACTTCCAGAACTGTGCAGTAATAAATCTATATTGTTACATCATTAAATGTGTGGCAATTTGTTACAATACCAATAGTAAATTCATAGAAGCCAGATAAAGTCTGAGGATCAAAGTTTAGAGAGATTCTCAAGGCATTTGTTTATTTTTTTCTCTTCAGTTACTCTTTTTTATTTTAAAGATAATAAAATGAAACAAAATAAAACAAAACAAAACAGAATAAAGCAAATCAGAACAGAACAATGTAAGCGATAAAGGACTTCAAAACAAAACAACAGGAAATTAACAATGACTATCATAATGTCTCTCATTTTCTTCAAAATAGCTGCCCATACTATCACACACAATAGAAAAACAAAATCAATCAGAACAAAACCAATCAAAGAAAAACAAAGTATTACAGGACTTAAAAATAAGATAATAGGAAATCAACAATAGTTACCATTATACATCCTGCTATTTTCAAAATAGCTTCCCATACCATCAGACACAGTAAAATCTAGCAAGACATGGCATAATAAAACCAAACCCAACAAAATTATGAAAATGATACAAGAATTCAAAATAAGATAATAGGAAATTAACAGTGTTATCACTTTCCCTTTTACAGCACTTCCTCCTCTATCACTTTCATAATATCTATTGTGCTTTTTTTGGATCCCACTAACTCCTTCAGTTTTTTGTGCTAGGGTAATAACTCAGTATTCACCTATATGAGTCTAAAACATTTCTCCCATGAATATGATCTTCATTTGGATCCATTTACCTACAAGGGCCTCAAGATTATCCTACTTTATAGCTGGGTAGCTTTCCACTGTATGAAAATATCACATCTTCCTTATCCATTCTGCGGTTGGTGGGCAAGTTACCTTTGCTTTTTTTTTGGTCTCCTCTTGCATGGAACAATTGTTTTCTCTCCTTTGACTTTTAGTCTATGAATTTCCTTTCCAGTTAAATGTATCTCTTGTTTACAGTATATTGATGAATCTTGTTTCATTATCCACCCACCCTGTGTTTCTTTTTATTGGTGAAGTGAGGTCATCTACATTAATGGCTATAACCAGCATGCATTAGTTCATCTCTGTCATCCTATCCTCCTGCTGTTGATCCTCTACTTTTCCCATTTATTCAACTGCCTATCCTGTTTGGAGATCCTCCTCTGAAGCTGGTTCTGGAAACATGGTCATCTTTATCTCTCTCTAGAATATCCTTCAGCACTCTGTGTAGGGTTGGTTTGGTGGTCATGAATTCCTTCAGTTGTTCTTTATCATGAAAGTGTCTTATTTTTCCATCAGTTTTGTAAGATAGTTTTGCAGGGTGCACAGTCTGGGTTGGAAGTTGTTTTCTTTCAGGATTTGAAGCACTTCACACCAAACTCTTTTTGACTTGATGGTTTGTGTTGACAAGTCTGCCATGATTTCGATTGGTTTTCCTTTATAGGTGATCTTTCTCTTTTCTATAACAGCTTTTAATATTCTTTTCTTGTGCTGAATTTCTTGGATCTTGATTATTATATGTCTGGGTGTAGATTTATTTTGATTATGGCTAGTTGGAGTTCTATATGCCTCACTTATTTGAATGCCAAATCATTTTCCCATATTTGGGAAGTGTTCTGCTATTGTTTCTGTAAATAGTCTTTTTATTTTGTTTGTATTGACCCCTGCTTTTTTGCTGATACCTATCACCCTTAAATTTTTTTTGAGTTGTCTCACAGCTGTGGAATTGTTATTTCCTGGTTCTTTGTTATTTTTAAGAGATCTTTCCTTTCATGATCGCTTGCTGCAATCCTGTCTTCAAGGTCTGAAAGTCTATCTTAGTCTTTTGCAAGTGGATTTGGCAGCTTTTGATCAACTTTTTAATTTCCTGAATATCTCTTTGAGTCTGTTTCATGCATTATAATTTCTTTCTATATTTTTCATTCAAGGTTTCCATCATTTTCCTATGCTCCTCTTTTTTTAAATCTATATCTTCTTTAGATATGCTCAGCAATTCTTTCATTATGTTCATGAGTTTTTCTTTCACTTGAGACATTGTTTCTGATCTGATTACTTTTACAGTCTCATGAAGTTCTTTCTTTACTTCAGTTGCTATCCTCTTGGAGATTTCAAGTGTGTGACTTCCATTTTCTTCCATGACTGTATCTCCCAGACTTGTTCTGTGTAGACTGGAGGTCTGAGACTGTCTTTTGCTTCTACTCCTTAACATTCTCCTGGGTTCCTCCCAACAAGACAGTTGTGGTGTCCCAGGTACTTCCCACATTGACTTCCCCTCTGTGGTGTAGGGGACAGGCACCTGGGTTTCTCTTAACCCAGGATCCCAGGGAAGTAGAAGAACATAAGGCAGGATTCTCCAGACCTGTGCAGCTACACTCAAGCTTCCTCAATGTCCAGGGATGTGTGGTGGAAGGGCTGCTTTTTCTCTCAGCCTATGTGTCTACACCAGAACTTCCCCAATGGCAGCAGGTACATAGTGGTGTGTTTGTCTGTTTCTCCCACTGGGTGCTGGGTGCCTGAAGAAAGCCAGGGTCTCCAATTGTGGCCTGAAGGTGCATGGGGCATATCTGGTTGCATCTCCCTGCCTCACTGGCTGCCCACAGCAAGCCAACTTTTCGATGGTGTCAGGCATGCAGGGGAGGCTCTGGCTGTGTCTCCCTGCCCACTCTGATTCTCTTAGGTTACTGTTTAATGAAGACCAAATACAGCACATGGGTTGTGTTGTAGTCAGGGCTTGCAAGGGAAACAATTTAGTACCAGACACATAATTTATAGTATTATTTTACAATCAACACTTAAAGAGTCAAATACAATGAATGTTGGTGGGGTCATGGTGGGTGAAGAGTTAGATGCAGGATGGGGAAATCAAGACTATGGAGATCTCCCTCAGGTGCAAGCTGATTTGTAGAAGACTGAAAGAAAGGTAAGAGAAATGATAAACTCTTAAGCATCCAGTGGTCAAGCCCTGTCTAGATGGGAGTTATTATTTCATCATTAAATTGTCCAAATCTGCAATAAATTGAATCTAATGAAAACTATCATAAAGTCTAATCATAGTTTTGCATAAAGCAGACTAAATTACATTTTCCCCACCACATACGCATACATTTTCAGCTTAATAGAGTCATGCTTGTTTATGGTCATAAATATTATTTGCTTTAACTCTCAACCTAAATGACACTCAATTTAAAAATTATGATGAACCTAAAGAAGGAAAAAAATATTGCGCTTTGCCAAAAGATAGACCGAGACAGAGCCCAAATATTAAAATTATCAAATAAGAATTTTAGTTTATGATAAACACAGTAAAAGTTAAAGTAGAAACAGTAGAGAACCTGTACAGAAATAGTGAAGAAATGGAAATTATAAAGAGACAAAGTCTAAGTAGAGAAATATAGAAAAGATGAAGTTTTTGATGTGCTTCTGGATAGACTAGGCAGAGAAGAAGACACAATCAGTGAACTTGCACACAGGTCACTAGAGATGACAGAAGCTAAAACATAAAGACAGACGTAAGTGAATGACTGCACAGTGAATCTGAGACCTGGAAAGGCAGTATGAAACAGCTTGGTGTGCATGCAATTACAGTCCCAGGGGGAGAAAAACAAAGAATGGCCTCAAAGAAGTGTTTGAATACTGTACAAAGTGGCTGAATATGTCAATTAATTAAGTATATCAGGCACAGATCCAAGATGTTTAGAAAACCAAACACAAAGACAATCGTAAGGACATCATAGAAAAACTGCAACAAATGATAACAAAGACACAATTTTGAAATCAGTCAGAATAGACAGAGTGACTACAGATACAAGGAACATCAGTGTGACTTATGACTGATTACTTATCACAACAGATGAGAGGCAAAAAATAATAGAACAACATCTGCAGTAGGAATACTGCAAAACAGAATCCCTGAAACACAAAAAACTTTTTAAAAGGACTGTTAACTATTTAGGAATACTAGGAATGTAATGTGGTATTCGTAAGTATGAAGAACTAAAACTATGACAAAATGATACCAGAGAGTATGAGGATTGTATTGAAAATTAAAGTTTTTTAAAGTTTTTATGTAGTTTTCCAGGAAGTAGAATTGTTTCAAGGCAGTTGATGATAATTTACAAATGTGTTTTATAATCTGTTCAACAAACACTAACAAACCACACAAAGTAGTAGTTACAAAGTTAAGAAGTGATAAAATGGAATTCCAAAACACATTCCATGTATTTACTTAAAAAAGAGAAGAAAAGAGAAAAGGAATAAATACAGTGACCAACAGAAATGAAATTCCAAGAGGGTAGGTTTGATCTCATCATATAATAATCAGGTGAAATGCAAATTGACTAAATGTCTTAACTAAAAGACATGTTCAAACGATCAAAGAGAGGACTCAAAAGTGTATTATTTATGTAAAACACATATAAAACGCATTGTACATATGACAGCTTCAAAAGGTAAGGATGAAAAAGTATATATCAAATTAAATTTATATAAATCCCAGGCATACAGGCAATATTCCATTAAATACACCAAGGAATGTTTTAAAGTATTTGATTTCTTTCATTCGTTTTGACTCCAGTTTCCTGCATCTTTGAATTTAATCATGCTAATTCATGTGGATCACTTCGTCATCCCCAGCATGTTGTCACCTTTCCCACCATGTTGCATTTCTTGGGAAAAAATTCAGATTTCTTTGTTTTTCAAAAGTAGTATCATAGGAGGCTAAGGAAAGATTTTCCAAGAAGAGTGGTTATCAGTGATGAATGCAGTTGACAGGCAATCAATGAAGTGTGCATGTGAGACAAAATAACATAAAATAATTGGTAACTTTCCAGATGGTAGGGCTAGAAACTGAATGTCCTAAAGTTCCTAACTTTGCATGAACTCTAGCTATTTTTATCATCTTTAAATCATCTTTAATTTCTCAGACTACTGAAATGTGCTTTGACTACTCCCAGTATAAGGTTATTTTTCACAATAAGCCAACATTCTTTGCTACATAGAAGATTAAAATATAGCAACTGTCAAATCTCCAAAAATAGTGAGGAGGTGGAATGCACAGAGGTGACAGCATGCCTAACAGCAGAGAAAGTGATAGTGGGGTGGGTAGAGGATAGCAGTGTGTATGGCAGGGGAGGCAACAGCTTGCTATTCGACAAGGCAATCATAACAAAACTGATTGTGAAGGTGTTAGTGATGTTAGAGTGAAGAGAGGCTATATATCTAAGGAGATATCAGTAGGGTGACAGGAAATAAATAAGCAAATATATTGAGAATAATATGTACCAAGAAGAGATTTAAAAATACAGAAAAAAAAAACTTGAGGTATTGAATTAGAATTAGAAATAAGGAGCAGATGCTTTTCAGTTCAAATTTATAGGTAGAATTGAATTCATTGATGGAATATTTTTCCTTACCTTCTGCTGAGAAATCCTACAAGCAATGGTGCCCAAGGAGTAGTGAGCACAAGAAACTGGGCATGCATCCTCTGTCTCTGTGCTTCAGTCTCCCAGAGTACTAGGAGTACAGGCATGTGCTGCCATTCCCAGAGATGATCATTGTTTCTAAATGCTCCCCTTCACGAAAAGAAACCAGGGCTCTTTAGATAAGTAGTGGGTTGTAGTGCTGGGTCATAGAAAATATAAATGGAGAATCTTGTGCCAAAAATAAAACAATGGTCACAGAAGATAAAAACATGCTAAAAGAACACAGGAGCTATTTTAAAAGACACTGCATTAGTCAAATCTGGGAAAAATATGAACACCCACATGTACTTTTATTATTATTATCATTATTATTATTATTATTTAATCAGAATAGTGGTGATAATTATAGAGTTGCCAGTAGATGCCATGACTTGAGGATGTTTTTAACTATAAAGAGGCTGTTGGAATAGTTTTACAGTATCATCTGATAAAATAATTAAAAATGGAAATATAGTCACTCTATTACCCAAGTGATCAAGGTTAACATTATCAGCAAGGGAATAGGCCAACATAATTTATCTTTCGAGGTTATACTCTGAGAAGAGCACATTACTTCCATTTTATTCCATCCCAGAATACAGCCTGGCCATGAGGAAATATCAGATGGACCCTGGATGATGGTCATCATGTACAATGAATCTCTCATTCTTTCTACAACTGTATGCACTATGGAAGACAAGTGCATACACTATGAAAGTCTGAAGACCTGCTCAAGACTGAAAGAAATTGAGGAGGCATGGCAACCTAATGCAAGGCATGGTGAAAGATTGTTTCCTAGACAAGAAACAATGAAACAAACAAAGAAACACACATAGCGAACAGTTAGTGTCTTTGAGTTGAATTCTTTGATTTGAATGACAATGTGCTGTTTATTGTGTTGTTTTCCTTTCTAAGAGGACTGAGGAGATGTTTACGGAGCTATACACTAGTGTGACTAGGCAATAGGTTAACAGTTCTGATAGTGGTATGTGAAGGAAAGAATAAAAAGTTAGCAATTTCGGAAGCAGAGGGTATGGGAAGATTTTCACAGTTCTTGAAATCTTTCTGAACGCTTGAAATTATTTGAAAATAAATTACAAAACTGAGTGAAAACAAAACTTGCTGAATAATTCAAAATAACATCCACCATATTTTATTTGCTACTTTTAAATTTGCTAGGGAAAATACTCATAAGATAAGGTAGATAAAGTAATTTTACATGAAAAAATCAAGTAATTATATATGATGCAATGATTTTCTAAATATTGTTGTTTCCTGAGCAGGTTGATAGACTGTAAAAGGAAGATAAAATTAGATGCATGAATATATATATATATATATATATATATATATATCTCTTAAATATTTCATCCCACTTTGGGACTTTTGAGATTAAATATTCTGCATTAGAAATGGTTGTTACAAAGCCAGGTGTGATGGCACACACCTGTAATCCCAGTCCTCAGGAGGCTGAGGCAGGAGGGTCATTGCAAGTTTGAGATCAGCTTGCGCTACAAAGTGAGTTAAAGACCAGCCTGAACTGCATAGTAAGACCCTGCGTTAAAAAAAGACAAAAAAGAAAAAAGAAAGAAAGAAAGAGAGAGAGAGAAAAATGGTTGTTGCAAGAACTAAAAAATGAACATTATGAATTTAGAATTCATGGCATGCTGTTTATCACAGAAAACCAGAGTTGAAAACATCGTGTTCCAATGATTTAGCACTAAAGTCTTGCCTCGCCATGCATTGTTTTACTTGTAAACTGATTGACCGATTCAATAAAAGTAGGAGAAACAGTTATATTCTCAATGTCAGAAAAAAAAAAAACAGATGAAAATTAATGGACTCCTCCAAACAATTCTGGTTACTACCTAATATTAATAATGTGACATATCCTTCTCACCACATATTGATCATGTTGGGGAGGCATTTGAATAACTGCCACTTATTTTGTTGCTAAAATTAACAAGAACGAGTTAAATGGTTGTTGTATAAACAATTTTAAGGATAAAGATTTTTTTGAGAAAAAATAGAATGTGAATTGAAAACAGAATTAGAATCTGACCACAGTCTAGGATAAGAAATAGGTGAACTCGAACTGTATTGGGAAACATAAAGCTTAAGACAATTACACTAAACAAAAAGAAGTAAACAATATAAGATCCACTATTAAATAATAAGAATAATAAGCAACTGGTTTTCAAGATCGGTATACAAATTTATTAAGTACCTGCAAAGAATATCAGTGAAAACCATGAGTATCACTGAAAATACATAGTTTTATACTATTTTAATTAAAACAGACAAAGCAACAGTGATATAGAAGTGCCAAAATGTAGAAGAATTTTACTTAGAATGGAAAAGAAAATATTTTTCATTGAAAGATTAAGGAAAAGTAATTGAAAGGTATACTTTAACTGTGCAATCAACAATTAGACATTAGTACCCGATGGGGTTAATTCAGTATCATGTGCAACAATTTCTAAGTGAAATTGATTCATGGTTATAGAGCATGTATTCTGAATTCATTTTTTAAAAAATAACTGTTATTGACTGGTAATTGTCTAGTCACATAGTCTGTCTCCAGCCTTATGAACAATGTCATTCATCCATTAAAAAACACGATTTAGAATTCCTACTCTCCTGACAATTGAAAAAATAAAACCTTTGTTTGAGCATCATCAGATTGCTATCTTAATTGATTAAACTGCTTGTCACAGAGCAGCCTGAAGAATAGGGATGTCCAAAATTTGGTCTCTAGATTGTAGTATCATTGCATTTACTTAGGAACTTGTTAAAAGCACATTCTTACTCCCTACTCCAGATGTCCTGCCTCTGAACCTCTAGGAGCAAGCCGAGCAACCTATAATTTACTAAGTCTTCCAGGTGGTTCTGATATATGTTCAAGTTTGAGAATCGTAACTATAAAAAGTCTGGTTTCTTTTGTGTTTTTTTTTCTATCTGGATGATAAAAAACTTAACAGAGTCCTGTAGCTCTTTGAAAATATTTTTAGTACTTGCATTTATAGGCAATCATGAACATTTGTTGATGGAAGATCTCTATTGCTTAAACAAAGGTATTCTTTATTGGTACTTTCTGTCCATGATGCCTGGGTAGTTCTATTATTTTATTGGACAAGATGGGAGCAAGAAACATAATTCACTAAAAGTAAGGCAGAGCAAATATTAAAGCTTAGATTATGAATCCAGGCTAAAAGTCTTCAAGATCTCATTAACTTTTTCTTTCTTTCTCTCTTTCTTTCTTTTTCTTTTTTCAGACAGTGTCTCACTCTGCAGTTCAGGCTGGTTTGAAGTCACTCTGTAGCCCAGGCCGGCCTGGAACTGCAGCAATCCTCCTGCATCAGCCTCCCAAGGGCTGGGATTAGGGGCTCGTGCCACTGCAGCAGCAGGCCTGTCAAATTTCTCTCCCTGTATATCCACCCAGGCTACCCGGTTTTTGGGTGCTACCACCCAGGCTTTAACCCCAGCCCTTAGTCAAGGAGCCACTGATTGTAATTCCAAATCCCAGAGATTTAAGCTATTTCTTTTTACCTGATGAATAGGGTGAACCAGCTTCTGTGAGATTTCTCTGTTGCCTTCTCCCTAATGCAAAGTCTACCTTATGCTAAACAAACCATGAACTTTAAACCAACCAAATTTCAACTTGTGATAAAGTCTAAAAAATCAGGGGAATCCAAATATGGGAGCCACCTATACTTTCAGTGATATCCAAAGTGTGTTTGTAATACAATTTACCATCTTAGTATTGGCCATATTACTCTGCCTATTAACAGAAAGAAAACCAAAAACTTAAGATTTTAATCTAAACATCCTCCAGACACTCATATGCTAAACATTCTGTTGTTTTTATATTTTTTGTGCTGGTCATGTTCCTTGGGGCCGGAAACTTCTTGGAATTCCAGATAATTGAGCAGACTTATTTCTAAATACCACACAGCTGACTTTATTCCTACAACTTCATCCTTTTGAATTTCCTAGTCTTCCCGTGACTTTGGGATGGAATAACTTTGTCAATAACATGAGAGATAGATTTAGAATTTTCCAGGCATTATGAGTGGTCCTGATTTTTTCTTTCCTCTTTAGGGATGACATGTGTTATTTGCTTAATATTTAGGTACTTGTAGCCTAGGATATGTATGCATCTATACTTGGTTCTTTTGGCAATTGAATCTATGTTACTAAAGACATCATGTTATTTGTATAGTCAATAAGGCCAAAAATATTGTTGCAGTAATTCCTTACACATTCTTTATACATTGCATAGTCACAGTACCCTAATTAAGAAATTTTATTTTACCCTATTCTATCATATTATAAGGCAACATGCAGATTAACATACTGAAGAAGAATAATTGAAATTATTCTTGCTGCACAAAACAGACTATATTAACTTTTGTAAAACCATTTCAATGTAGATATTTCAATAGAATGTAAAGATAATATCACTTAAAATATTTTGATTTGATGATTGAAATCCTGAAATGCAATGATATTAAGGCAGGGTGTGGTGGCACATGACTATAATCCAAGAATTTGGGAGCCAGAGGCAGGTGGATCGCTGCAAGTCTGAGGCCAGTTAAGGCTGTATAGTGAGTTCAAGGCCAGCCTGAACTACATAGCAAGACCCTGTCTCAAAAACAACAACAATAACAACAACAACAACAACAACAACAAAGATATTATATAAACTGCCTCTGATTGAGAGATCAGAGATTGGGTAGCAATAAACTGAGCTTCTAACCTGAAAAGTTTTAAAAAAGACGTGCTCAATGACAGAATAGACTTGAGTGTTAGTTTAAGATTTATTGCTCAATGAAAACATTACGTATTTGTATCTTCTGGGGATCTTATTAGCAAACACAGTAACAATAACGTGGTAACAATCCCTATATGTAATTATATTTCAAAGGATGAAGGGAAGGAATATTTTCACTTTTAATTAAAAAGTGTGAGCTCCTCATAGGTATCAACAATGCATGTGTCACTCAGTCCCAGAAATTTAAATCATGGCTTATTTTAATTTAGGGAAAAAATTAAAATACTAGTCCAAGAATTAGAATAAGTCACTACCCATGGAAACTCACATGCAAGGGCTAGGTGAAGCTATACCCAGACCAAACCAAATTTCACATGTTTTCTTAGGCATTTAGGAATGTGCTAATATGTATATAATGGAGGACTCAGAAGTATTATTAGATTTGAAAACATATAAAATAATGGAATAGAATAAAAATTTCTATCTTTGGACTGACATTGATAATAAAGTAACATGTAAAACTCAATTTATTTAATCAAAGTACTGTATTATGATGAAATTAGTAAATTTAGATGACTCTGAGCCAATCTGTCATGACCATTTTAAAATATAAACATATACCATTCATGCACTAAGGAAAGAAGCATGAAGTTTACCTAGAATTAGAGTATTATGGGTCATAAAACATATTTTATGTTTCATTCAGTAATTCTCCTTTCGTTCAATGAAAACACATGTGTTTCAATAAAGCCTTTTTAGCATTTTTCATATTCATAAAACAGAGACTGTGTCAGTATCTGACATTAAAAATGACAGCAAAGGCATTATAGTACCACTCAAATATTAGGCAGCAATAATCTTATTATTGTTTGTAGGCTGTATGAACATGTAAATGTGTTCATAAAGGTAAGTGAAAAAAATCAAATACATCTGCTTTGAATATAAAGATGTATATAGATAAAATCTAAAGATTATCCAAAAACATCAGTAATTTTCAGTACATGAGTAGAAAATAATGGAATTTTCTGTCAGTTGTCTTTCATAATATTGTTAACATTACTGCTATAAAGTTTGTCTAAATAGATCATTGGCACCCTATTTGCAAGATTGTTTATGAAATTTTCAGTCTCCAGGTTGAATAAGATTATATGATTTTGTTTTGTCAACAAAAGATTTAGTCATCTTTAAATCTCAAATCTGGTGATGTGATCTTCATGTTCAAATGTATGCAAAGGTGTGTGTGTGTGTGTGTGTGTGTGCACGCATGCTTGTGCCTATATATGGTGATGACTCTGTTCACTAATTTAATTCTTTCCATGATTCTGGTCCCAAACCAAGTTAAAGGAGAAATGAATCAATTTTGATGGTTAGGTTCAATGTTGACTTTAGGGAGAAATCTGATTTGATTCTTGTCCAGTTCAGTTTGCAACCAGAATCATGGAAAGAATTAAGCTCATGAACTGAGGTACCACTTTGTATTAAATATATATGTATATATATATATATTTATATATACATGTGTGTAAATATACATACAATGCATATTTAATTTATTAATAATGTGTGTAAATATACATACAATGCATATTTAATTTATTAATAATAATACACATGTGTAAATATACATACAATGCATATTTAATTTATTAATAAGGATTAAAATAAGAATTTAAAACATTTGCATTCAAACAAATTTCAAATATTGCTTTATTGACAGTTTGTTTGACATTTTTGTTATAATTACTGTGAGTGTTATACCAAGAGATTCTCCGAGCGGTCCCTGGAGACTCAATTATTGTTCATCTACCTTGCCTATAGTCTCAGCAAGGATCAGGGAATTGTCTAATGTAATAGAGACATTTTTTTCCTTTAATGACTTTCAGGAAATATATGTGATATAAATATCAGAGTAAATTGTTTCTGTTACTCAATTTCTGTTAGTGTTTCCTTTTTGTAAGAATCTTTTGGTTTATGCCTCATACTCTGAGATATTGCTTGGAAGATAATGATAAGATTTTTATTAACTATTTTATTCTCTTATTTTGTTATGAAATTTTGTTTATATTTTTCCATAAAATAAGAAACAAAGGAAAAACTATTTATAATAATGCATGAATATGGAAAAATATTACTCTACACTAAAAATGCCAAAATTATTATTCATGAGCTTAAAACCTTTTAGAAACAAGCCAGAAATCTCAGTCTTCTATTTCTTCTGTTGTATTCAAACATAGTATAGAAAATAGATTAAATCTCAAGGTGACATGAGCCTTTGATGTTTTGGGAAGCGCACAGTCATAGGAAATAATGCGATTGTTTTTTTTTCTTTAATTTTCTAATCAATTCCAAAATCTGAGATATCTCAGGAAAGTCACTTGTATGATGAAATCATTTGTATGACACACACTAAAAAAGAATGAAAAATTATGAGAATAAATACAGTTAACAAAAATTTCTTGATAAATCTATGAAGTTGTGTTATTACTAAATCTAACTCTAGGTCAAGATATTTCAGCTTTTTTTTTTTTTTTGTACCGGAGTTTGAACTCACAACCTTGTGCCTACCAGGCAGGTACTTAGGCCACTGAGCTAAATCCCCAGCCCTATTTTTTGAGACAGGGTCTCACTATGCAATTCAGGCTGGCCTTGAACTCACTATGTAGTCCACGCTAGTCTCAAACTCAAGGATCTTCCTGCCTCAGCCTCCCGGTGTGCTGGGATTAAAGGTGTGCACCACCACACCTGGCAACTATTTCAGCCTTTATGCCACCCAATCTTTCCATATCTGAGTAAATTATAATTTGTTAAGGTGCAAATCTTGTCACCCTGATTCCTCTCCATTGCATGACAGTCAAAGGCCAATTCTCTTATAAGATTTTTTTTTTTCCGGTGGCACTGGGGATCAAACTCACAACCTCACACCTGCCAGGGCAGGCGCTTAAGCCACTGAGCCAAACTCCCAGCCCTTAATTCTCTTAGATTTACTTTCAGAATCTGTTTATAAGCTATGTTCCTCAGCTTCACAATTGCCCTTTCCCCCTTCAAAACACTGTCATTTTAACTGGGTTGTTTTCATAATTTTCTAATTGGTCTTCCTGCTTTCACACTTGCTCTCCTACAGTTTGCTTTCCTTACAGCCAGTCGAGTGACCTCACTAATCATGGAAAAGAGCAACTCACTCCTTATGGAACCTCCCATGGTCCTGGGTTTAAAGAGCTATAACACTCTAAGTAACTAGACCCCTAGTCATTTCTTTCCATTAACCTTTTTCCATTTTTTATTAGTACATGTTTGCAATATGTATTGATCACATTTGTCTTATAGAATGTATACTTGTACATAGTATTTCTTAATTCTTCTCTCTCTTTTTTTTTGTGTGTGTGTTTTTCCTCTTCCCATTGTTCTGATTTAGCTTCACTGAATTCTTTGCTGTTCCTCAATCTACCAGGCATTTTCACACCTCAGGAGTTTTGTTTCTTTCATTTCTTTTACCTGGCATGTTTTCCTCCTTAGAGTTACACAACCTGCTCCTTCTCATCCCTTCTCTCAACCTGTTCTACTATTTTTGTCTCTTTCCTTCTTTCTTTTTCTCTTTCTTTCTTTCTTTTTCTTTTCCTTTCATTTTCTTTCTTTCTTTCTCTTTCTTTTTCTCTTTCTTTTCCCTTCCTTCCTTCCTTCCTTCCTTCCTTCCTTCCTTCCTTCCTTCCTTCCTTCCTTCCTTTTTTCTTTTCTTCTAAACAGGGTCTCACTATGGGCCCAGACTGGTCTTGAACTTGTAGCCATCTTCCCAGCTCCTGACTGCTGGGACTACAGGTGTTATAAAGTCATACCTCTTCATACTTCTATTCTCTTACCCAGCTCTGTTTCTTTCTTCTTGGCATTTACTGCTACATGTTATAGGCACAAATATAGTTATTTAAGTATTTGTGGTTAAGGTGAGAATGAGGAGAAACTGGAGAAATAAAGCACTCAGGAAGCCCTATTCTCTTGCTTTGCTTGTATATGAGTAGCCACATGGATTTAAAATCAAAGGAAGTCCTGAACTTCATACTCTACCATAGAACACTTTAAGTCTCTTTAAAATGAAATTTGTACTCCTAATTTCTTTGTGCAGAGAAAATCTAGGACTGACCACTGTGTTTTATATGGCAGGCAGTCCCTATCGTGGCAATCATCTTTGCTAGACAACCTGCTTTGTTTTTGGATATCTGTAATTTTTATTTATTTTTCAACATCTCTAGCTTCCAAGGTTCTTTCCCTCCTTCCTTCCCTTCCTCCCTCCATCTAGGTTTTCCTATTTCTATGCCTTAATTTTAAACTACAGGTTCTTTAGTGACTAAAGAAGGAAAATAACATGTGAATGAATTTTTTTTTTTAGATTTCTAACTGTATTTTCTATGCCACATCATGTATTTCTGTTATGCCAGGCAAACAAATAAAAAAATTATCAAAAGCCCTTTTCCTTTTATGAATACACGGAATACATTATGCAGAAATCTTTGCACTCTCTTTCAACAGCCGGGAGTGGTGCTAGTCTCTCTCCGGATGGACAGACACTGGATCTAAATATTCCAAATCACAAGGTTTATTTTTTATCCCTTATCTCGTTGCCTGCATCTGCTCTGTACTAGTGGAAGAAGTGAAATTCCTTTGTGCTTTTGGTTAGACTACTGCCTTCTCCTCATGAGCATTATGATCTTGGGGCTGACTGGAACCTACCTCTGATCTCAGTTTTCTCTGTGGGAAGGCAGTGTTAAAATGAATTATTAAAAATGATCCTTAGATTTTGATTACATATTGTTAGGTTGGAAAGACCACTACAGATTTGTTGTAGATAGTGCTTTCTCACTTGACGTACCTTTAGCATGCTCAATGTTGAAGTAGTACACTCTCAAACTGTTTTCTTCATCCTTACAGAGGTGTCATGTGCCTTTTTTTTGTTACATGTGCTTACATGGAAATCTTATAGTTTGCAGCCACTCATCTTAGCTCCACAGCAGATGGGGTTTTTCTATTCTTTGTTTGTTTGTTTTTGGTGCTTTTGAAGAATACTTTGATGAACAGACATTTGAGCTCTTCTGAACTTCAGGAAATAGAGGGTTACAATTATAAGTGTGATTCTTGGTAATATCACATGAATCATATTAAAAATTCTTTCATAGTAAACATATTGTTTCATGTTTCAGAGTATTGCTTTTCAGAACATTATATACATTTTTCTGTAAGTTTCTTTTGTTTGAACATCTCCTTAGCATGATAAAGAGGACTTATGTCATGTGGAAACTCTTATATCAATTGTCACCCAAATGAATCACTTTCACATAATTGTTAAAGTACTTTGCCATGTGGCAGTGTTATTATGTCATTGAGGTTCAAATTCTGAGAAGTTCAAACCACTTCAGTTTCTAATTATCTTCTTCTGTTATGGAAAGTAAGATATATATTGTACCCCTTCATATATTTACCTGAATATTTCTGTCCCTTTAAAATTCATATGCAAAAAGCATAATCTCCAGTGTGACAATTTTTGAAGGTTCTAAAGCTTTGGAAGGTAATTGGATAAGGAAGTAGTGCCCCAATAAAAAAGACTTTAGAGAATTTATCCCTTCTGGCTTGTAAGGATATGACAAGAATATGCAACCGCTGCAAAAGTAGGCCTTGCCAGACACCAAATTTGCTGGCGCTTTAACCTTGAATTTCTGAGTTTCCAAAACTATGGGAAGTGAATTTCTCTTGGTTAGTAACTACCTGCCTTTGAATATTTTGCTGTAGGGATTTGAATGTACAAAGACATGACAGTTAGAAAATTGCCTTATTTTATTCATTTACATAAAATAATTTAATTATTTTATCCTCCTTACTGAGTACAACACCTACAGCTTACTTTTATCAACAGATAATAGTGAAAATCTATAATAAACACCAAGTTATAAATGAATGTGCAACCTAGTACAAATGTGCCCCTGCACTTTTTATGGTAGGACTGTTATTATGTACTGTGGCTTATCTGAACTCATAGATGTTCAGAAGGTATTGTGATAACTCACACTGCAGCTCACTGATGAGTGATTCCAAGAATGCTGCAGCAGGACTACATGAGTCGTACATTTTATTTCCCTCCTGCCCTAGGTAAGGCTCTTTATCTATCACAATGCACTGGGCAAGTTTCTCTGCTCCTTTTGGAGCTTCAGTGATTGACTGAGAAAAACACATTTCAAGTTTATATCCAGTTTCATACTTGATATCTCTAGTTGGATTTCTTATAGAAATTGCAATGTTAAAATGACAAAATAGAACTTTGGGTTACTCTTATCCTTACCTCATCCTCACTATCTCCCTGAGGAAATGCTCAAATTGTGAAAGTCAAATCTTAGACCTCTTCAAAAGAGATATAATTTTTACTTTCTTTGGTCTCATTGCCTTCGCTTAATTGCATAATGTCATAGATAAAATGCACAGTGACAGAATTTCTGTCATTCTTGGTCTAAATTTCTCACCAGGGGAACTCATCTACTTTTATGTTTTTAATGCAATCTATATTTTATCTATTTTTTTGTTTCCTTCCTAGCTGATATCTACAGTGTACACAAGTTCCCATGACTCTACTTTCCCTACTACTATTTCTTTTGAGGACTACTGCAATAGCCTCTTTATTGGTCTGCCTGTTTTTACTCTTATTTCTAATAAAATTCATTCTCTATCACAAGAAATATTCTTAAGAAAATAAATCTGGCAAATGATAAGTTGTATTATTCTCCTTTTTGAAAATCATCAATGGTTTCTTATTACATGCACATTAAAATCCAAATTCTTTATTCTGTCCATGAAGTCTTGTATGATCTGGCCTCTGCGTGTTTTGCAAACTTAACTCCTTACCACTCTTCTCTTTGTTCTTTAACTTTTGTCACAGTGGCTTTCTTTCTTTTGTTTAACTATGCCAAACCTGGTCCTAGTCATTTCTCTACCAAAAAAGCCTCTAATTCTAGATGAAAAGAGTATTTCTTTCTTAGCCTTTGACCACAAATCAAATGACACTTCCTGAATGACACAACCAATTTAAAGTGACTCATCCATCTTTATCAACAAACATAATGTTGTGTTTTGCTTTGCTGTGTGTGTGTGTGTGTGTCTGTGTGTTTACAATACTCTGAATTATTTTTTTTCTGTCAAAATATTCTAGAAAGTTAGTAATGCACTAAAAGTTCAAGCACTTTCTATGTCTTCTTCACTTATACATGCAAAGAACCCACAAGATGATCTGGCATAAAGTGGGTACTTGATATTTAGGTTCGAGTGAATTGGTGAAATGTTTCTTTGGTCCTTGATCCTCACATTCATTATTTTGTTATTTTCATTTTAATTGCATAAATTCAATGTGTGTGTAACATTAATCATTGCCTCCAGTTTGTTGAGTTTAACATTCAAAAGTAAACTGCTTACACATTGCATCATCAGCCTGGAAAACCTCTCCAGGACCACTTTTTGGGTTTACCGGTGTCAAGTTGCGTTGTTACTGTTAAGGATGTGAGTTAGCGAAGGGAAGTTGCACTGATGGCAGGTGATGGAAAGTGTTCTCACTGTCTGTTGAAGGCTGTAGGTAGACTCACAAAGATTTTGCTTCCACATATGTTCTGAAAATTCAAATAATTACTTTTAGTTTGTGTCACATCAGCTTCAGATCCATGACTCTTCCAATTTAGTGCTTGAACAGCTTACCCAGCAATATCTCCCAGGCATCAGGGGAACAACTACATTGTTGAAAAACTCCTACTCCATTCTAGTGATCGCTCAGTTTCACATTCATTTTATTCCTTTTTCCTGTCAGAAACTACAAAGAGAACAGAAAAACTACTAAACAACTCGATTGTCCTCTTGTTTTCTTCACAGTTAGATTTGTGGATCCATTAAATTCAGAATCACAAATCATTACAATGTAGTTCTGTCTTCCTCAATGATGTATAAAAGAAACTATCTTTGTCTTATACTTCTATAATGGAGCAAAATCAATGGAGAAAAATAAATGTTGTATTTCCATATTAAAACTGGTAAAAACTGATAAAAGTTGATACATATAACTTTTAAAAAATTCACCCTCTTTCAAGTGAAAGAGTGGGACAGAGTACAACAAAGAGAAGAAAGATTATTTAGTTCTGTCCTCATGGTGGAGTGAATATTGCACAACTATTTCATAAATGGTGTAAATCAGCTCTTCTCGTCCCATGGTGAAGTTGAAGAAGCAGCACTGAATCATGCTGATCAGATCAGTACAAAATAAGATTCGTGAAGAGCTTGAAAACTGTGACCTACAGGAACCCTTGAAGCAGCACATTTAAAATGACCCTGCATTCCTAATTCAGATGATGAGCAAGAAAATGCAAAACAGACAGATCAGCAGTTCTCATTTGCTTCTTTCCCTGAGGTCTCCAAGAGTGAGACTAACCCTCTCAGAAATGGATTCTGCCTGCAGCATGATGCCACAGCACATTATATCATGGTAAATAGACAAGACCTTTCCCAGGGGTTTGTTTTAATACTAGCACCAGCTAGGGGCTGCCATTCAATATAGCATTTCTTAGGACGTTAAATCAAGATGGGGTATTAAAATGCTTTTATGTAGATTTTCACTGATTTTTAAATGTCTCCTCTTTTATCTCCAAAGGAAACCCAGGAAATTGCCGTGACCCATGCGGCTCCTAAGGTTCTTGGGGTGAAGGACCACAAGAGGATGAGAAAATAAAGGGAGAGACAAAACTGGAGTCAGGTGGAGCCCTTATCCTCCTGATGGGAGGAAAGGAACTGCTCAACCAATGTTGTGGGTTTGTTTATATACCGGGAAGGATGATGTCAATTTCAGCCCCTCTGCCCAGCTGAATTGTTTAGGAGCCTCCTGTTTTGCTGGGCTGTGGGAGTGTTTTTTCACGTGGTTGACCCAGGTACTCTTTGTTACTTTGGTAAGGTCATGTCTGGGTCATTTCCCAGCTTCAATGACTCCCAACAGGAAATATGCTTACAGAATAATTTACATTACTGGTCCTTGGTCATACAGTAATTGTAGAGTGGGCAAACAAGGAATTTGAAAAGACATAATTTGATATCAGGGCTTATCTTCAGCCCTTACTTATTGACTGGTCATAGCTATGTCATTGACTTTTGCTGAATTCTAGTCTTCTTATCTATGATGACAATGGTAGTACTAATTGTTATGCAGGGTGGATATAATAATTAAACATAAATAATATCTCCTTTCATGCTAAATCATATTACAAAGTCATTCATATTTTTACCTCTGTTATCACAATTAACATCCTATAAGTAACACTTAGTATCCATAGTTGCAATCTGTGGTCTGCAATGTGCTAATATTCTAGGAAGATCACTGCATTTCCTTCTTGGAATGGAAATGCTTCTGAACATCATCTAGTCAAAGCACACATTCAGGGACTCAGTCATCTCTGCAAAGTGCATGCCAGCTAAACACTTGAACTACTTCAGTGACAGGAAACTCACTATTTGAGAAGATTTCAATCGTTTGTCATCCTTGACTGCTAAGTGAGCCATCTTCATCAGGGAATGAAATCAATCTTCCTATAACTTGCATTCAGTGATTTTAATACTAGTCCTGAGGTTTGTATAGCCACCTTGTTTCATTATAATATTTCTAATGTAGGGCAAATTTTTTTCATGTATTTTTTCATACATATATTTTTCATGTATTTCTAATGTAGGGCATATTTTTTTCATATAATTTGAAATTTTTAGGGAGATATTACATTTATTTCATACACTCAGTAAAACTTGGAAAGACACACCACATTTTAACATTTTCCAAGGCAAACTGAGTAGAAAGATGGTGGTCTGCTGAATAGATTACCCTCTCCCATGGTTGGCATAGGTATTGTGTGTAAGAATTGCACAGAAGATAGTTAGAGGATAAACTCAAGTACTGCACGAATCAAAGGCTTAGAAAAGCACAATCTTAATACAGTGCTACTCTGGGGCTAAGAATCCAAGTTGCAATGCTCATAGATGATATGCTATCGGGGTGAAGGAAGAGTCTCCTATAAACATCCTAATAATTCATCATTTTGTTTATGCTATAATGTTGACTGAATTATGCTTGCATATTTGACTGCAGAGCTAATTTTGTGACTTGAAGTAAATAATTTTGGGGAATCCGTTTCCATCTTGAAAGTCAGAGATAATGGTCAACTTGAAGTGATTTTTTAAAATGCAGGTTAAATGACTTATTTGGGGAGTAGTAATGTATCTCAGACTATCAATACATAGGTATTAATTAATGCCATTGCAATTATTGGACATTTGCAAGTGTTTGATTCCTAGATAATTGTTTTTGGCAAATTAAGCCAAATAGGATCTATGTTTGATAAATGAATTTAAAAATGCATTAAAATCCATATTGAATGCTATTCAGTCTTAACAAAACAAACTGGGTAATTCTGTCATTTCATCAATATGTATGACACTAGAGGACATTATGTTAAGTGAAATAAGCTACACCCAGAAATATAAATATTGTAGGATTTCACATTTAAGCGGAATCTAAAGTTTTATTTTCTTCCATCACAATGTATTCCTTCATATGAGAAAAAGAAAGCCACAATTCTTATTACTGGTACTTGCTGAGTTTATATGGTTAGTGAAGCAGTTGCATGATTTGTTAATGTCAAAATCATTACAAAACACTGATTCCTCTACAAAATATTTATCTATACATAATTTATGATAACCTTATTAAACATGGTTTATGCATAGAAATGATTTAATTTTTAATATCTATAGCTCAACTAACATTTATTTAGTAGGAACAACCAAAGTGTGGAATGCATTATTTGTGCCACACAACAAATTTCAGCAATGACATTGTTCTAGGTGAAGAAGGCATAGAAATAATCAAAAACAATACAAATTACATTTGCACGGTCCTGTGTGGAGGAAGACAAAGAGGAATTGTTTAAAAGCACAATTAATTGTATTTCTCCTTTTGGTTAATTAGAAATATACCAAAATATGTAAAAAAAGAAAGCAGCACAAATTTTTCAAAGTAAAAGAATTTACTTTACTTATTCTCTTTTATTTAGAGTCAATTTTTAAGGATATAATGATTCATGTTTTACATATTTTAGACACCTTGTTTATTGGATGAATATTTAGAGCAGTTTATTCAAAAGGCATTATGGAGGTGACATTTTATTGTCTTTGCTTTTTGAAAATGTATCTTAGTAAAATTACAAACATATAAAATTTAGTTCTATATTTGACTCTGGTAGTAAGTTCAATAGGAAAAATCCAAACTAGATAATACTTCAAAGTTAAGTTGAAGTAAACAACTTTTCATAAATTGCACAGTACATACAGAGTGTATGATTTTATTTTTATTGAATTCATCTACATCTAATTCACTTCTTGGCAGTGGGGGTGATAGAAATAAATTAATTGAAGAATTCAACAATACAACGTTTATCTCTGACAGTTATTAATGCAGTCCATCTGTTCTTTTCGGGTTAAATATGCCCTTATTTTAAATGCAGGCAAGCAGAGAAAAATATATTGCCTCTTCTTTTCAGCATTTTACTTTGGGCTTTTTCTGTCCTGTTTTAAAAGGGTCTCAGATATATGACTCCGGATTCTATTCTTTCTATAATAAAATGCTAAATCTGGGTTTGTGTGATATTATGCATCTAGAGATACAACCACATTTTCTCAAGAATCTATTAAATTCAGCCAACAGCAACTTTATCATTAAATGCTTTAAAATAAAAATGCAACCAGCCTCAAAATGCATAAGCATATTGTGTGTATGGCAAAACTTAAATATAATACAAATATTGATAAGAGTAATATAAAGCAAGCTGGTTTTAGGCAGGCAACTTTAAGTTAACACTTCATTTTCCAACTTCCATAGCATTGCTTTTGAATATCTACAAGGAGATTATTTTTTCATTTTTTAGTTTAACTAATTCAATTTCCTTAGAGGTATATAATGACACATATATTCCATACAGTATGATTGACTTAAATTCAATTTAAAAATTTAATCTATAGCATTAAATTCAAAACAGTGAAATACAGTATTTGATGTAAAAGTATTTTAGTCAACTAATGAATGTAGAAGCATAATTATATAAAATTATGCAAAATATATTGTAAGTCTAGCAATATATATTGAATTTTCTGTTTGAAATATAGATAATTATTCCTAAAAATCATAGCTTCTGTCAGAAATTATTAATTCCTTAATTTGCAAAATTCATTGAATTTACTTTATTAAAATCTTTCTTTGGCCGGGAGTTTGGCTCAATGGCTTAAACGCCTGACTAGCAGGTGTGAAGTTGTGAGTTCAAAACCCGGTGCTGGAAAAAAAAAAAAAAAAGAATAAAATCTTTCTTTGTATCAACAAAATAAGAATAATTTTGGAACATAAATTTCTAAATATAAATCAGGAAAAGGGAAGAACTTATGAAGAAGACTAATGCTACTTTTTATATATTATATTCTTATCAAATGAATACCTTGATAAGATAAGGAGTAAACTTTTATAATTTGTTCATCACTTTTCATGGTTTCAATGGCTTCTTCACCATGGGATTCTCATTTTAAAAGTCAACAGTAAAGTCTCTAATTATAAAAAAAAAACTTGTACAGGTCTTAAGATAGATATTATTGAAAAATTGCAAAAAAATTCATTGCATTTTTCTAGGATATTGTTTATTTATTTATTTATTTATTTATTTATTCAGTTTCTTGAGACAGGATCTCTCTAGATAATATGGGCTGGCCTTGAACTCATTATATAGCCTAGGCTAGACTCAAACTTATGGTGATCCTCCTGCCTCAGTCTCCTCTGTGCTGGGATTACTGGCACACAAAATCATTTGTTTTTGGGGCTGTGGGGAAAGAAGACTCCTTCGCCACTACTGGTGGGAGTTTAGTTTGGCAACCACTGTGGAAATCAGTGTGGTGAGTCCTCAGAAAACTAAAACTAGAGGTCTCATTTGATCCCTTTTTGGTATCTACCCCAAAGAATTAAAGGCATCATTCCACAGTGATATATGCACACCCATGTTTCTAGTAGAACTGTTCATAACAGCTGAACCTTGGAAACAGCTCAAAGCCCATCAACCAATGAATGGTAAAAGAAGATGTGTTTTTTGTTTTGTTTTGTTTGTTTGTACAATGGAGTTCTACTCAGACAAGGACAAACTTGAGACATTTGTAGGTAAACGAATGGACCTTGAGACCATACTCTCTCATGTAAACATGTAAATAACTGCATTGTTCTCTGGTGTAAGAAAATGAAAGTGTAAATGAGAATCAAAATGTATAATAAATACTGTAAAACAGGAAGAAGTTGTTCAAATGGGAAGGGCAACTAGAGGATGGGGGGAAGGAAGGGGAAAGATAAAATAAGAAAAGAAGGATAAAATAAAAACAAAACTTCTGCAAATAGGGAGGGGAAGAGGGGTTGAAGGGAGGGTAGGGGAATGGGAAAAAAGAGGAATCAAGACATATCACATACAGATAGAAATTCCATATGATGAATGTGATCACTATCTATATCTAAATTGCACAATAAACTTAATTTAAAAAAGATTGAGACAAGTAATTCTTTTTGTACGAAATTTACATTTGTATCATATGTTCTGCTCTTTTTAGTTTAAATTAAATAATCAGCCTGTTTCCAAGTTGTTGAAGCATTTCACAAGCACAATTTAATGGTTACTTAATAATCTATCAAATAAAATGTTTCTCAAAGTGTTGTCCATAAATAAAGTCCTACAGGATTTCTGGAGTACTTCAAGCAGTGAGTAGGGCCGTCAATAATGTGTCTTTTAATCAATGTACAACGCGATTCTTACATATGTAATTTTGAGAAGCCACAAACATTTAAATGTCCTAAATTAACCATTTATTCATTGCTTGACTTAGGTTACTTAGATTATTTTTATCATAAATAATAACAAATTTTTAAGTTTCAGGGTTTTCAAGTTAACATATATATTAGAACAATTCACATATTCTAAATTTCATTACTCTATAATACATTTTAGTTTATTCATATAATTTCTGCATAACCATTATTTAATGTTGGAATATTTTAATTACTCCCTAAAAGAACTCTATAACTTAAAAGCACTCACTCCCATTCCTGTACCCTGCCTTCACTGCAGGCAATCTTCCATTTAGTTTCAGTCTCAATTGAATCATTTTGTCTCAGTATTTCATATATATCTAATTCACACTATGTGGTCCTTCGTGACTAATGTGTTTCATTTAGCTTAATATTTTCAAAGTTCATTAACAGTGTATATTTTATCTCATTTTTGTTACAAAATAGTAGTCTACTATATAACTATAGTAGCTTTTCTTTACCCATCCATCAGTTGGTAGATGTTGGGCTTCTTTATATTTTTTGGTCATTAAAAATACACAAACATTTTTATGCATTTTTGTGTGTGCATATATTTTCATTTACCCTAGATATATGCCACAGAGTGGTAATATTTAGTCATAAAGTAGCTCTATTTTTTAATATATTGAGAAAGTACCAGATTGCTTTTCAAGCTGCGGCTCCTTTTTATATTCCTATCAGCAAAGTAAGAGGGTTTCTATATCTCCTAGTCCTTGTCACACTTGTTATATCTGACTTTGTTCTTGTTTTGTTTTGTTTTATGGTTTAGCTACACAAGAAAAACAAAGTAGCATCTAATCATTGTTCAATTTTCATTTTCCTAGTAGTTTATGATGCGAACATTTTTCACATCCTTAATGCATCTTTTTGGTAAAATTGTTAAGATATTTTGTCTAGTTTAAAAGTTAGATTGTCTTCAATTTGACACAGTATTGGAGCATATTAAATGCTTTCTCTACATTTCCCATCATTATGTAGCTTTTATCTTTATAAATATGCCAATTTACATAGATTTCAAAATGTTAAATCTACTTGCATTCTTAGGGTAAATTCTCCTTGGTCATTGCACATTACTATTTCATAGGTTGCTAATGAATCTATCTTTTTTGTGATGTGCTGAGTTGTTACCTCAGAGTAATTCTGTTCATATGATGATTTGGGAAGTAATTATTCCATTTTATTTCTTAGAAACATCTGTGAAGAATTGGGACTAACTCTTCTGTACAAGTTTGGTAGAGTTGACCAGTAACGCCATCTAGCCCTGAGGTTTTTTTTTTTTTTTTTTTGTAAAGAGATTAGATACTAATTTAAAGTTGTTATCTATTTCAGTTTTACAGAAATTTTCTTATTTTCTCTATTTAGTTGTTAAAAAGTTGTTTATTACACTATATTATTTAATATATTGGCATACCATTGCTCTTATGATTAATTTGTAATTTTTTTACATCTATGAAGTTAGTGAAGTTGCTCACTATTTGATTCCTGATGAGTAGTTGAATTCATCTTAATTTTTCCTACTCATTCAAGCTAAGGGATTGTCAGTTTTTTTGGTCTTCCCAAATTAATCATTTTTAACTTCTCAGATATTCTTTGTTTTTCCTATGCTCTCTTTCACTGATGTATAAACCTTTATCATTCCTTTCCTTTGCTTGCTTTAATTTTAGTGTTCCATTCTTTTCAAAATTTTCTTAAGTAAATGACTGATTATTATTTACAATATGTCTTCTTTTTAACTGAGAAATTTTTCTCTACATACTATTTTGCTGCATATTATAGGTTAAGCATTCTTGATCCAGAAATTCCAATTGTGAAATGTTTCAGAAATCTAAATACACTGGTTTTCAAAGAGGTTCAGGTTTCCAAAGCATTTCAGATATTGCATTTTTCAGGTTAAGGATGCTTACTTGGTAAAATTTAGGTAAATATTCCAAAATCCAAAAAAAGCTCCCACATATGAAACACTTCTGATTCCAGGTGTTTAGATATGAAGTAGTAAACCTGTATACTTATGTATACATTGTATTTTTGTTTTTCATTAATAGACACGGTTTGAAAATTCCTCACGTGATTTCTTAATTCTTTGCTATTTAAATGTCATTTAATTTTCGAAGATTTCTTCTTTCTTGATTTGTAATTTAACTCCATTTAAAATTTTTATTTGTTTATTTTTCATTAATTTTATTGATATGTTTTTGATATACATCACGGTCACATTCATCATAGGGAATTTATACTTGTTTATCTTGATTCTTCTTTTTTCCCCATTATCTCCTCCTTCAATCCTTTCCCTCATTATTTACCAAAGCTTTGTTTTCATTTTCCCCCTCTAGTCTCTTTTTTTGTCCTTTCCCTCCTTTTCCCCTCCCTACTGCCTTGCTCTCTGTCCCATTTGAACATTTTCTTTCTGCTTAGCAATATCTCTTATCCATTTTGGTCCTTATTTATGCTTTTAGTTTTTCATATAAGAGAAGCAATGCAATGTTTAAGAGAGTGCCCAATTTATTTCACTTGAAAGTATGGTCTCAAGGTGCATCCATTTCCCTAAAAATATCTCATGCTTATCCTTCTCTATGGCAGAATTCTTCTTTGTTGTATATAAAAACAATTTCTTTACTCTTTCATCCATTGATGGATGCCTGGTTAGTTTTTAACAGTTAGCTAATATAAGTTCTGCCACTATACACATGGGTGTACATCGATCACTGTGGTATGGTGGTTTTAACTGTTTTGAAAGGGAAGACTTGGGTCAAATGGAACCTCTAGTTTTAGATTTTGAGGAATCTCTGTATTACTTTCCATATTGACTCTACTAATTTACACTCCAACCAATAGTGGAGAGAAGGATTCCTTTTTCCTCACATTATTGCCAGCATCTGTTACTGGTTGATTTCTTGATAATAGTCATTCTTTATGAAAAGAGATTGAATCTCCATGTTGTTTTAATGTGCATTAAAGAGATGAAATCTCAGTGTTGTTTTAATGTGAATTTCTCGAATGACTACTGATATTCAACACTTTTTCATATATATTACTTATTATTTGGACTTTTTCATCTGATAGTTGTCTATGAATTTCAATGCCCATTTTTGGATAGGGTCATTAAATTTGGGGATGGAGGGTCCATTGGTTTTGAGTTCTTTGTATATTCTGGGTGTTAGTCCTGTCTCTGAGGAGAGAGGTAAAAATTTCCCATTCTGTGTGTTGTCTTTTCACTCTGTTGGCAGTTTCTTTTTCTGTGCAAAACCTTTTTAATATGATGAGATCTTTTTTGATTCTTGTAATGTCTCCTGTGCAGTTGGAGATTTTTTCATAAAAACTTTGCCTATGCCTATGTCTTCAAGAGTTTTACCTATTTATCTTCAAGCAGATTAAGTGTTTCTTTGTTAATATTTAGATATTTGGTCCATTTCAATTTTTAGTTTAGTGCATGATGGGAGACATGGGTGCAGGTGTAATCTGTGGCATGTGTAAAGCTAGTTTTCCTAGAACCATTTATTAAAGAGGCTATCTTTCTTCCAGTGAATGTGTTTGGCACCTTTGTCAAAGATAAGGTGGTTGAGTGCATTGGGAATTGCTTCTGCATCTTCTGTTCTGATCCATTAATCCTCGAGTCTGTTTTATTTTCCTATTATCATCCTTTTTTTTTATCATAGGAACTTTGTTAGTATAATTTCAAGTTGGGATGGTGATGCCCCTTGCTTAAACTTTGTTATCCAGAATGACTTTTGCTAATTTAGGTCTCTTCTGATTCCACCTATCTCCATTTTGGTCAGAAAAATAGTCAGCGTTTTTTCAGTCCTTTTATTTGTATTTAGGCTTATTCTATTGCCTGATGTGTCTTCTGTATTGCAGAATGTTCTATGTACATTTGAAATGAATTTTTATTCTATTGTTTTATTTTGTTTTGTTTTTGACTTTTTGAGACAGGATTCCACTATGCAGTTCAGGCCAGACTTGAACTCACTATGTAGTCCAGTTTGGACTTGAACTCACAATGATCCTCTTGCCTCAGTCTTCCAAGTGCTGGGAGTATGCAAATGCATCACCATGCTCAGCCTACTTTTTATCATTTTTGAATGGAGTATTTTATATGTCTGTTGCACCTTTTGGCTTATAGTATTCAATTCTTTTATTTTCTTGGCAACCCTCTGTCAATAGAGTTGCTCTATCTATTATTAAAAGTCTGTTAATCTTTTAAGCTATTGCTCAATATTTTACTTTTTGGTTTTATCATTTTTTTTTTTTTTTTGCGACACTGGGGATTGAACTCACAACCTCGCACCTGCCTGACAGGCGCCTAAGCCGCTGAGCCAAACTCCTGGTCCTGGTTTTCTGAGGCAGGGTTGCACTGTGTAGTTCAGGCCAGCCTTGTGCTCGCGTTGTAGCCCAAGCCGGCCTCGAACTCACAACACTCCTCCTACCTCAGCCTCCCGAGTGCTGGGATTAAAGGCGTGCGCCACCACGTCCGGCTGGTTTTATCATTTTTTGTTATATATTTTGAGTCTGCTATCTGGTCATGTATTTATTTATTTATTTTTAATTCTAGTTTAAAGATAGTAAAATCCAACAAAACAAAACAGAACAAAACCAATCAAAACAAAGCAATAAAATTGGTACAGAACTTCAAAGCAGGATACTAGGAAAATAATAGCTACCATAGTATATCTTGTTATCTTCACAATAGTTGTCCATTTCATCAGATTTAGCAAAATCAAACCAAAAACAAAACAGAATAAAACCAATCAAAACAGAATATTGAATAAAGCAAAACAATTAATCAGAATAAAGCAAAACAGTGAAAACAATATTGGACTTCAAAGACAAGACAGAAGAAAATCTCCCATATTTGCTACATTGCATACTGTCATCCTCCCAAGAGATGCCCAAACTGCTGGTCCCAGGCCTGCAATATCAACCAAACAATACAAGCATTTAGTTGCTCTATGTACCTCACTTGCTATCAACTTAACCATTCCTCCAAACCAGTGGGTTGCTTATGGGGAAGGGGGTTGATTCTCCACCTGTGTGCTGGTAGGCTCACAGGAGATGCTGACTTTTCTTTTCCTGGAATCCATTGTACTGCTTACCAGGAAGGCTGGCTAGTTGTCTTCTTGATGGATCCTCTAAGACCCAGCATGGCAGGTTCTCGGGAGGTGCTGATTTTTCTCTTCCTGGAATTTGAACCTCTTGTGTCATGTATGAGGATGAATGTGTATTTATAACCCTTCTTGTACTAAAGTCAATTTCCTAAGATTTTATTACAGCAATTTCATCTATCTTTTGCTTACTATTTGTGTCATATATCATTCTTGGATAATATTTTTAATTTCATTATATCTGTGTCTATTAGGGTAAAATGTATTCTCTTTAGAAAACATACATTTGAATCATTTTTTTGCCCATAAGTAAATTTCTTGCTTTTTAAAATTTAATTTAATTTTATTATTTATTTAAGACAAAAAAGACACAGAAAAGAAAGATAAAAAGCAAAAGAGACAGACAAATGACAACGGCAAATCCAAAACAGTAACATTATAGGTTTACAAAACAAGATGATAGGAACTTGACAACAGTTGTAATATTGCATATCATTACCTTCAACATGGTTGTTTAGATTAACAGACATAGACATGTAAAATTAATCTAATCTTATGAGTATTAACTGTTCTTTCTCAATAACTAATACATTAAGCAGTATAGTCATTTTAGCCATCATACATATTTGTGCCTTTTTCCTTTTTCTATTCCTTCTTTCCTACTTTCCCCTTTCCCAATTACTTTTGCTTTTGAGCAGTTTGTTACCCTTGCACAGTATTTACTGTAGATTTTGGATCATACATACTATTTCAGATTCTTACACTAGAGAGACAATACAGTATTTACACATGTGAGTTTGATTTATCTCACTATGAGTATGGTCTCAAGTCATGTCCATTTACTTATAAAAGTCTTGATGCAATCTTTCTCAATAGCTGAATAGTACTCCATTGTATAAAAATACCACATCTTTTTTTATCCATTCCTTGATTGATGAGCAATTGGGTTGTGTCTAAGATTTGGCTATTACAATTTGTGTTGTTATAAACATGGGAGCACAAAATATTACTGTGGTATGATGTTTTTCAATTCTACTGGGAAAATGCCTGGAAGTGGGACAGCTTGGTCAAATGGGATTTCTAATCCTAGCGTCTTGACGAATCTCCACACTGACCTCCACAGTGGTTGCACCAATCTACACTCCCACCAACAGTGGAGAAGAGTTCCTTTTTCCCCACAGCCCCTCCAGCATTTGTTATCGGTTGATTTTTTTTATCTTGGCCATTCTTTCTGGAATGAGATGGAATCTCAGTGTTGTTTTAATTTGCATTTCCTGAATGACCATTGATGTTGAACATTTTTCATATATTTATTTGCCATTTACATTTCTTCCTCTGAGAAGTGTGTATTCATCTCAGATGTCAATTTTTGGATTGGGTCTTTGAATTTTAGGGGCCTGATTTTTTAAAATTCTTTATATGTCCAAAGGATAGAAGTCCTTTGTCTGATGGACAATTGGCTAAGATATTTTCCCTGTTTGTGGGTTCTCTTTTCACTCTGTTGGAGATTTCCTTTGACATGCAGAAACTGTTTAGTAAGACAAGATCCCAGTTGTTGATTCTGGCAAGTATTTCCCATGCAGTTAGATTTTTGTTCATAAACTCTCTGACTACTCCTATTTCATCAAGATTTTTACCAAATTTTTCTTCTAGCAAATTTAGTGTCTCTGTTTTAATGTTCAGATCTTTGATCCATTTTGACTTTATTTTAGTGCATGGTGATAGACATGGATCTAGCTTTAATCTACTGCATATGGAAAGCCAGTTTTTCCAACACCACTTGCTAAAGAGACTATCTTTCTTCCAATTTACATGTTTTGCTTCTTTGTCAAAGATGAGGTTGCTGAGTGTGTCTGTAGTTATGGTTGTATCTTCTTATCTATTCCATTGATCTTAAGGTCTGTTTTGATTGCAGTACCATGCTGATTTTATCACAGTAGCTTTGTAATACAGTTTCAAGTCGGTGATTATGATGCCTCCTGTCTTACCTTTCTTGCTTGGAATTGCCTTTGCTATTCTAGGTCTCTTCTGGTTACAGATGAATTTCAGGAATGATTTGTCTGGCTCTGTGTGGTATGCAAGTGGTATTTTGATTGGGATTGTATTGAATCTGTATAATACTTTTGGGAGCATGGCCATTTTCATGATGTTTGTTTTTCCTATCCATGAACAGGGAATATATTTCCATTTTCTGAAATCCTCTTCAATTTCATTTTTCAGAGTAATGTAATTTTAGCTGAATAGATCTTTTACTTTCTTTGTTAGATTGAATCCTAAGTATTTCATATTTTTGGATGCTATACTGAAGGGTGTGGTTTCCCTTATTTCTCTCTCAGTGAGTTTCTTGTTTGTGTACAAGAATGCTATTGATTTTAGATTGTTGACCTTGTATCCAGCAACATTACTGAATTTGGTTATTACATCTAAAAGTCTTTCAATGAATTTTTGGGGGTCTTCTATGTAGAGTATCATATCATCTACAAATAATGATAATTTCACTTCCTCCTTTCCTGTTCTTATTCCTTTTATTTCTTTCTCTTGTCTAATTGCTCTGGCTAATATTTCCAGAACTATATTGAATAGGAGTGGTGGTAAAGGACATCTTTGTCTTGTTCCTGATTTTAGATCAAAAGTTTTAAGTTTGTGTCCATTTAGGAAGATGTTGGCTATTGGTTTATGATATATGGCTTTTATCAGGTTGAGGTAGAGACCATCTATTCTGATTTTCTGTAGGGTTTTTATCATGAATGAGTGTTGGATTTTGTCGAAAGATTTTTTTGCATCTTTTGAGATGATCCTGTGATTCTTGTTCTTGGCCCTGTTGATATGGTGTATTACGTTTATTGATTTGCTTATGTTGAACCATCCCTGCATTCCTGGGATGAATCCCACTTCATCTTTGTGTATAATATTCCTGATGACTTGTTGTATACTATTTGCCAGTATTTTATTGAGGATTTTTGCATCTATGTTTGTTAGGGAGATTGGCCTGTAATTTTCTTTTTTGGTTGAGTCTTTCTCTGGTTTTGGTATGAGGGTAATACTTATTTCCAGGAATGAGTCAGGGGAGACTTGTTTCCCTTTCAATTTCATTGAAGAGTTTGAGGAGTGTTGGCATTAAGTCTTCTCTAAATTTCTTGTAGAATTCAGCAGTGAATCCATTAGGGCATGGGCTTTTCTTTGTTGGTAAGGTTCTAATTACATTTTCAATTTCATTAGCTGAAATTGGGTTATTCAGTGGTTTTACATCTTCTGATTAAGCTTTGATAATTCATAAATTTCTAGGAATCTGTCCATTTCTTCTGTGTTATCAAATCTATATGAGTAAAGGTTTTCAAAGTAGGTATTGATGATCTTCTGTATTTCCACAGGGCCTGTAGTGATTTTACCCGTTTCATTTCTTATTGCATGTATTTGAGTTTTTTCTTTCCTCTTTTTGATAAGGTTGGCTAGGGGTTTATCAATTTTAGTTATTCTTTCAAAGAACCAACTCTTTGATTCATTAATTCTTTGTATTGTTTTCTTAGCTTCAGTTGCATTAATTTCTGCTCTGATCTTGATAATTTCCTCCCTTCTTTGGGCTTTGAACTTGACTTACTCTTCTTTTTCTAGAACTCTGAGGTGCAGCATTAGGTTGTTTATGTGTGATCTTTCCATTTTTCTGATGTGGGAGTTTAGTGTTATAAATTTCCCTCTGAGGACTGCTTTCATTGTTTCCCACAGGTTCTGGTAACTTGTATCTGCATTTTCATTCAATTGTAGGTATTGTTTAATTTCTTCTTTAATTTCTTCTGTGTCCCATTGATTGTTTAGGAGAGCATTATTTAATTTCCATGTGTTTATAGGGTTCTTGTGGGGTTTTTGTCATTAATTTCCAATTTTATTGTGCTATGGCCAAACAATATGCATGGAATTATTTCAGTTCCTTTGCATTTACTTAAGCATATTCTGTGGACTAGTACATGGTCTATTTTAGAGAATGACCCATGTGCAGCTGAGAAGAATGTGTATTCTGATGTTGATGGGTGGAGCACTCGCTACACATCTACTATGTTCATTCATTCACAAGTTTGATTCAGTTCTGTTATTTCTTTGCTGATTTTTTGTTTGGTTGGTCTGTCTCTCTGTGACAGTGGGGTGTTAAGGTACCCCATTATAACTGTATTGTCATTTATTTGGTTTTTCATGTCTATTAAGATTTGTCTTCCATAGTTGGATGCTCCCATATTTGGTACATATATATTTATGATTGTAATCACTTTCTCTTGAAGTTTTCCCCTAACAGGTATGTAGTAACCTTCTTTATCTCTTTTGATATTCTTGGTTTGAAGTTCACATTGTCTGCAAACATAATAGCTACCCCAGCTTTTTTCTGGGTTCCTGTTGCATAGAGTATTATTTTCTATCCTTTGATTTTTAGTCTGTGAGTTTCCTTTTGAGTGAAAATGTGTTTCTTGTACACAGCATATTGTTGGATTTTGTTTCTTAAGCCACTCTGGTAGTCTGTTTCTTTTTATTGGTGAGTTGAGACCATTTACATTGATTGATATAACCGATATATACTGACTCATCCCTGTCATGATATCTTTCTGTTGTTAGTTTTCTATGTTTTCTGTTTAATTGCTTGCCCTGTTTAGTGGTTTTCTTTTGTTGTTCTTCTTAAGATTGTAGTTATCTTCATCTCTTTCTAGATTATCTTTCAGTACTCTTTGTAATGTTGGTTTGGTGGCCATAAATTTCTTCTGTTGTTCTTTGTCATGGAAGTAACTCATTTCTCCATCAATTTGTAAAGATAATTTTACAGGATACATCAATCTGGGTTGAAAGTTGTTTTCCTTCAGGATTTTAAATGCATCACTCCAAGCTCTTCTTGACTTGAAGGTTTGTGTTGAGACGTCTGCCATGATTCTGATAGGCTTTCCTTCATAGGTGATGTTTCTTTCCTCTGACAGCTTTTAGTATTCTCTTCTTGTGTTGTATTTTTGATATCCTAACTATTATATGTCTGGGTGAAGATTTATTTTGGTTATGGTTAATTGGGGTTCTGTATGCCTCACTTACCTGTATAACAGATTCTCTTCCCATGTTTGGAAAATTTTCTGCTATTATTTCTGCAATAGTCTTTGCAGGTCATTAGTATTGACCCCTGCTTTTTCACTGGTGCCTATTAATCTTATGTTGTTTCTCTTGGCATCACTTTGTAGCTGTTGAATTGTTGTTTCTTGGTTTCTTGTTATTTTTAAGAGATCTTTTCTTTTGTGATCGTAAGCTTCCATGCTATCTTCAAGGTCTGAGACTCTATATTCAGCTTCATTCAAGCAGTTTTGCCAACTTTCAATGGAATTTTTAATTTCTTGAATTTCCCTTTGAATCTGTCTCATGCATTCTATTTGTGTCTTGTTTTGTTCATTCAAAGTTTTCATCATTTTCTTATGTTCTAATTTTTTATCTTTATCTTCTTTAGATACATACAGCATTTCTTTCATAATGTTTGTCAGTTCATTTTTTAACTGAGAGGTTATTTCTGTTCTGATTTCCTCTATAGCTTCATGGTGTCATTTCTTTACTTCAATTGCTATCATTTCAAAAAGTTCATTTGTGTGATTCCCAGTGTCTTCCATTTCATTGTCTCTTGGGTTTGTTCTCAGTGTGCTGGGGGACTGAGACTGCCTCTTACTCTTCCTTTTTGTCATTTCCTTCTGTAAACTGTATGGCTGGCTGGGCAGCCTCCCAATGGATTGCACTGGAACACTATGTTGGGTAGAGTTTCAGTCATCCAACATCTCTGTCACTAGCTGGGACATACCCCTAGACTATGGTGCTGGATCCTTGTGCTCTGGGGTCTATGAAGCTGGCTGTTTGTTCCCCTGATGTACTTTGTTGGGTTGCTCTGGGATACTGGGCTGGACAAAGTTTGTATCCTCCCTGAAGCTAGCAGGGGCACACCCCTGGAGCTTGTTGCCAGGGCCTAGAACCTGACTGTGTAGCGTTCAGAATCTCTACAACCCAGGTGGCTCGCAGAAATGCACCCCTGGGGTGTGGTGCTGGGGCCTTGTGACTGGCTGGGCGGAATTTGGAGTCTCTGGGACCCAGCTGGCTAGGCAGAGCACACCACAGAGTGTGGCACCTCCAGAACCTTGGGTCTGGCTGCAAGGAGTTCAGAGCCTCTGGAGCAAGGGGCAAGTGTGAGCATGCCCCCAACATATGGTGCCAGGGCCTTGCTCCTGGCTGTGCCAGGTTCTCTACCTTCAGGAACTTCTGCGTGGCTGTATTACTGAACAATGGAGCTTGCACCTTGTGTTCTAAAGGACAGAGCTCAAATTCTCTAAGGCCCTGCAACTATGTTGGCTCCTCCCTGATGAGCATCTCTGGGGCTCTGGGCTGGGCTGGACTTGGTACCTCTGTGTCCTGTGAGGCTGGCTGGGCATTCCCCTGATGGATTGCTCTGGGAGGCTGGGCTGGGCAGAGCTCGATCCTCTGTGCAGCTAGTGGGGGCTCACCCCCAGAGTGTGGCACTGGACCTTCTGCCTTACTGGGTGGAGGTCAGAGTCTTTGGGACCCAGGTGGCTAGGAGGAGCACACCCTGGAGTATGGCACCACCAGGACCTTGTGTCTGGCTGTGAGGAGTTCAGAGCCTCTGGAGTGCAGGGCAAGCCCGAGCATGTCCCTGGCATATGGTGCCAGGGCCTTGATCCTGGCTGGATGGAGTTCACAACCTCTAGGAACTGCCATGTGGCCACACCCCTGAAAAATGGTGCTCCCACCTTGTGTTCTAATGGGCAGAGCTCAGATTTTTCCCTTTTCATGAGAATTTTTAATCCATTGCACCTAATGTAATAATTCATGAATTGGTAAGATAGGGCTTATGTCTGCATTCTGCTGTTTGCATTTTACGTGCCTCATCATCTTTCCTTCTTCCTTGGTATTGTTTTTTATTTGTGTCAAATACATATTTTATAACCCCCTTTTCTATGCTCTTGTTGTTTCTTTGATTTTTGAAAAGTCATGTTCTAATTGGATGCCTTGGTTATTATTAGAAATTCATAGGGTAGAATCACAACAATGATGGTTTGCAATAGCTGGTGATTGTTTTTGATAAAGGTCGTGACATAGGACTAGTCTTCCTGAACAAGTGCCAAGAAAGATTAAATAATGACAACATAATGACCATGTAAATATTCTACAGAAATGCAATAGAGGTCAAGTTTTAAGAAAGCTCTGAGGGTAGGACTTTTGGAGTCTAACCTAGACTGTTCCCTCCTGAAGATGCAAGCTTGGTTTCCCTAGCTGTGATGTCATTGCCTTACTATTGAACTGTGAAGTGGAAGACTGGAATAGGGTCAGTTAAAAAGCAATAAACACTACACTTCTTACTTAAGATTAGAAATTTTCATATACTAAAGGCTTTTCACATTGTTGGATATCTTTATGTCATAGTAAGAGTTTTGGAAAAGCTGATTTCACTATATTTCTCTCAGTATTTTCATTGCTTTTCTGAAGGAAGGCCTTTGCAAGGATGATTATGCTGCCATTTCATATACTCCTTCCAAAATTAGGTTATTTCTTCATGCTATTTCTATTAGCAGTAATATGAGAAGGTTTCTCTCCTACCTCATTAAGAACCCTAATAAAGATTATTCATAGTTTGATTATGCCCTACACAATTACCATATTTTATTTCTGTTAACAGTTCACTTATTTTTCAAACCCTCTTTTCAATCTTTTCAATAAGTTGTTCTTTCAGGGATTGCCAAACACATAACTTGTATCCCCTGAGAGTATTAGGTGGCTAGTTAAAGTACTCTCTATCCCATCACAGTGACTGATGCATGGAGTGGCATGTGTCACAAGTTAGATCAATCAAAGTCCTCTCACGGACTCTGTGAAGTACTTTATTTTTTTCTTGTTGGATCAGATATGCAGTTAGGAGCAGAACTACTAATTAGAAATAGAGAAGGTAAAAGATACTGTGTTTTCTTAAATTTAAATAGTGCTATTACCTTGACTATTCCAAAATGGTTTGTTTTAATTATTTTGTTTTATATTTTAAAAAGCATTACGAGATACCTTAGATGTAATTTTTCATACATCATTATGCATTAGAAAAGTAAAATTGAAACAAAATAAATTTTGAAATTACAACTAAAATTTCTTTTTAACTGAATTTCTGAGACTTACATTCAATTCACATTCATTGATGTCTGCAGCTTTGCATATATTTTGATAGTTTGTGCCATCAAAAAATGAGTACACAAATTGTTTGAAAATATTTATTCACTCTAGCTGTTAGGAATTTTCTAACATTGATATCTATTCTACAATTTTTGAGTGAGGCTTTTTAAATCTAAACTTGTAAATGGAGAGTTTCAAATAAAAGCATATCCTTTTCTCAAATAATTTTAAATAGTTAATTGATTAAAGAGTTAATTAGTGGCAGTTGATCAAGTATTTTTCCAGAAATGATAAGCATGTTTCTAAAGGTCTGAAAAAAATCAAGACTGAGTTTAAAATGCATTCATAATTAAAAATCCTAAAATATGAAAAAATTACCTCATGCAATTAATGAGTTTTGATAGTTATGAAATCACTTAATCATCCTGCTATGTTTTTTAGGCCAATCTTCAAATGAATATGACTAATTAAACCAAGGTGATTATATGACCTAAGAACCACAATTTACAGACTTGTAATAATTTTAAAAGTATAATCATAAAAAGTTAGTGAATTTAAAAAATTCAAAAGAAATTTTGAAATACAAGGCACTGAAATGAATGTAAAATATCATTAAGAGTATATGATACATGATGGAGCCAGTGGAAAAATTAACATGAATGTAATGAGGCCACAGAAGGATAGAAGAAAAAGTACTTTTTGGAATTATATTGGTTATGAGTTTTTTTCCATATCCTTACAATAAAAACCATGTATCCAAGATATATTGCAATAAAATTACAAAAAAAAGGAAAATAAAAAAACATTGACTGATAGGTGATTTCTAGACAGAAATAGTGAAAGCTATAAAATGATACAAATAATATACTAACAAGATATACTTGCCATTTTAGGGTTGTTCTCAATGACTATATCTCTCAACAGAGACTGGCAGATAAAATAGCATTTAGATTAACAAACATAATTTCTTGCCTGATGACCTAGAATAAAGTGTTCTTCAAAAAAGAAAAACTTGTATCAAAAAGAAACATAGAGCCGGGTGTGGTGGCACACGCCTTTAATCCCAGCACTCAGGAGGCTGAGGTAGGAGGAGCGTTGTGAGTTCGAGGCCAGCTTGGGCTACAACACGAGCACAAGGCCGGCCTGAGCTACCCAGTGCGACCCTGCCTCAAAAACCAGGGCCGGGAGTTTGGCTCAGCGGCTCAAGCGCCTGTCCTGGCAAGTGCGAGGTTGTGAGTTCAATCCCTGGTGCCGCCAAAAAAAAAAAAAAAAAAAAAAAGAAACATAGAAATTCGGGAGAAAATGAAAAGTAATGATGATAATTAGTTTTAAATGTGGTTAAATACAAACATTTATTAAGTACAGTGACAATAACTAAAATTAATAATAGTATGTTTCAGAAGTGGAAACATGAGAATAATTAAAGCTCACAAGACTAATAATGGAAACTGAGAAGAGTGTTAAAGGAGTAAAGATTCCCAAAGTTTTGGGATTTTCAGGTTTATTGTCAAAGGAATATTTATAATCTCACGACTAATTGCCAAAATAATAATAAAAATGAATAACATATGACACAATATATTTAAAATAAATAAGATATTTTATTATGAGCGTTGTGAGTTCGAGGCCGGCTTGGACTACAACGCGAGCGCAAGGCCGGTCTGAGCTACATAGTGCGACCCTGCCTCAAAAAACCAGGGCTGGGAGTTTGGCTCAGTGCCTTAAGCGCCTGCCCTGGCAGGCACGAGTTTGTGAGTTCAATCCCCGGTGCCGCAAAAAAAAATAAAATAAAATAAAAAAAGATATTTTATTATCCTAAAATGAGAAAAAAGATAAAAAATGAAATAATGGGTGAAATAGAAAACAATAATGGTATGATAGAAATAAGCTCCTCCATCCACCAAAAAAGCACCAAACTCCATTTGTTTTCTAGAGGTGGTCAGAGATAGAGAGGACCGGAGTATCAGAATTTAATTATTTCCCAATTTTGTGAGTGAGCAAGCCATTTTAGTGTGAATACAGCTTGAGCAAAACTTTGCTTATCAAAGGACATTCATGCATTTAATTTTAATTAATCAATCAATTATTTTTTTTTCTAGACAGGATCTCACTATGTAGTCCAGGCTAACTTTGAACTCATGGTGATTCTCCTGCTTCAGCCTCCTGAGTGCTGAGATTACAGGTGTTCACCACCATGCCTGGTTAAAAGACATTTCGTGGTCCCACACAACTGTAATCTAGACAGTTCCCCATGCTTATTGTCATTATTGTTCCATAAAAAAATGGTTCATTTTATTTTCTGAGAATGGTCCATTTTATTTTCTGGGTCAGGGTACATAGAATGGCAAAGCATAGAATCTACTCTGCTGCTTTTACTTTGCACAATCTCATGTTCAAGTGGGAAAGATGTTTTGTTAGGAGTACCACCTTTCTCTTTGCTGCACATTCTGAGTAGAAGTCTTAAGAAGGTTATTGACACTACTTTCCACTTAGATTTTTGAATTTGATTTTGTGTATTTTCTTCCACATCAGTACCTTCCTCTCCAGGTAAAATAGCATTTCATTGCCTCTTTGTTTTCTCTTAATTTGGACCAAGTCACTCTGTACCTGGATAACATCGCTTAATGTTTGTCTAGTGATTTTAGGACTGTTTTTCAATTTTCATACCATTTTTATTAATTTTGTTCACTTAGTTGAAGAAGCATTTGTAAACTTGAACTGATGTAACCATCATTGACAGAAACACTAAAATTAATTCCCAATTGTTTTTCAAGATAAAAATTTAATTCTTTGTTTTTCATATGTGTTTTTTTTTCATTTCTTCATCCATTTGCTTAACATTTTTCTGAGTACTGTTTTTTATCTAATTATTTGGCAGCTCACAAAAATGAACAAGAAGCAACTATTACTCAAACTGTAATTGTAATGCTGAATATGATTAATCTGTGTCCTAAGTTTCAGTTTTGCTGCCTGGATAATACTTTAGATGAGTAAATTAAAAACCAAGTAAATTCTAAACATGACCAACATCTCAGAGCCATAGAAGAGTTATATATTTATGATCTCAAATATTGAGTCAAATGATCACATTGCTTTAACAGAAAAACAATGTAAAAATTTGGATTTTTTTTCTCAGAGAAGGCCTTGTTCATAATTTTAGGTACCAGGGATTGGGTAAAAATTAAATGAGAATAATTGTGATATGATTTGATTGAGAAAATTACATTCAGCACACTGAGCATAGACGTGCCTTTCAGGAAGGTGAGAGGAATATTTTCAGTGAAAAAAGTGTGTGGTAAGTACAGATATGTACTCATTTGGAGGGAAAAAATATGACTCAGGTGCATTTATCTTCCCTCCAAAGTTATTTATCAGAAAAATCAACTGTATAAACTCTGGTCAGAGAGTTAAAGTTTTCCAAAGAACCAGACTTCAGCTCTCTTTCATTATGAGCTATCAATGACACAGGGAGACTTTTCATGCCTCTAATGTCATGAACTACTTGTAACCTTACTTGTGTTTCTAATAGTTAAATTCTGCTACAACGGTCTTCCTCAAGGATCTGGACTCTCAGAGCGTGTGGTATCAAGAGGCTGCCTTCTATGCTTGACCTCTCTGTAATTAAAATATGAGTGGCTTCTTTTTTAAGCATTTAATGTCCTTAGGGTTGCTTGAAAAATTAGCTTTATTTTTAGCTTCATAAAACATTTTTAAAGGTCTTATTTTCCAGCAGATGAACATAAACTTGCAATGTGTTCTCTCCACTATACACTTAGGTGGATTGACACAGTATTTTAAAATTATGACATGATTTTTATTTCTCTTATATAAGAAATTGAAAATTGTATTCAGCATCAGTGATGCCCATCAGTATTTCCTGTTCACTTCTTCCAGGGCACAATATAGAATTGCACTTCAGAACTTTTAGAAAGTTAAGTAGGACATTGTGCCATGTCTTCTCCACCAACATACAAGCAATGGTGTATTATGTATCTGTGCTACTGAGTTGTGTAACAGATTTCTTGTGGATTCAGTGACCACCAAGGGGGTTACAAGTAGCGGAGCCTGATTCCTTATTCAGAAATGGTCACATAAAAATATAAAATAGAGTTCTAATTTTTTTGTTCACTGAGGTTTTAGCACTGTTTCTACTATAAAAAAATCTAGGGTAATCTTTCTAATTATAGACACAGAACCCCATTTTCTTCTTGCCATTATATTGATTCCAAGAGTAAAGACCAAGAGTATCCACACATAAAACATTGCCTACAGAATATTTAAATAGTAATGATGTAAATTTCCCTTGCCAAAGGCATATTTAACGCTATGTACTGAAAGTGTATAAAGTGCTACATTTTGGGGAAGTTCATTTTCATCACAGACGACTACAGCAGTTCTTATCAAAATACCCGGCTTATTGCATCAGCACAGACTTCAAAATGCTGACCTCAGAGGCAGCACAGCTGCCAGTGATATAATGGCACAGACTGCACAAATTCAGGGAGGCTGGAAGCATCATACACACACTTAGTATTCTGGAAGAAATAAAAACTCCCCAAGGAAGGCAAATAGTTATAATTTTAAGGGCACCTGGCAAGTAATGATTCAATAAGGACCATGCAGCAAATAAGTTGCCTTTCCAGCACAGCTACAGGAGGACAAGATAAATGCAAGTTACAGATGAAGAACCAATCAAATTAAAAGAACACTCAAAATGACACTAGAATTTTTTTTTCTGAAGATTGTTCTGAGTATTTGGAATTCTGTGTGGTTGCTTATGAATTTCAGTATTTATTTTATATTTCTGGGAAAAATTCCATTGACATTGTAGAGATTGCATTTAATCTCTACTTTGCTATGAGTGGTATGGGCATTTTAACAATATTAACTTGTCCATACCCAAATCATGGGATGTCTTTCTATTTACTTGTATCTTCTTTAGTTTCTTTCATCAAAGTTTTATAACCGTCATTATATAAGTCTTTTGTCTTCCTTACTAAACTAATCCTTTATTTTATTTTTTGTATTCATGCTATTAAAATTAAATTATTTCTTAAGTTTGGTTTTGGATAATTCATTGTTAGTGTGTAGAGACCCAATTTATTTTTATATTGCCTTGATCCTAAGTGAATTGGTTTACTAGTTCCAGTAATTTTTTCCTGGTGTGTTTAAGCCTTTATAGAAAGGTCATGGCATCTGCATATATAAATATTTCATTTATTCTGTCACACTCTTAATGCTTTTTTAAGGTATATTTTTATTTTTAATGGAAATACAATAGTTGCACATTTTATAAGGTACAGTGTTACAAAAATAAATGGATACAATCTTTAGTGATTAGTTCTGGGTAATTGGCACATATATCACCTTAGACATATATCATTTCTTTTGTTGAGAAGATTCAAAATCTTCTCTAGTAGTTATTTTGAAATATGTTATTGTTAGTACTATACGGAACATTGGGGCAGCTATTCTTATCTAACTGTGCTTTTGTGCACATTGTTAATATATCTATTAACTATTCTGTATCCATCCCCACTACGCATCCTTTCTAAGTTCTCTGACCACTATTCTAATTGCTACTTCTGAAAGATTAACTTTTTGATTTCTACATTATGTAAAAATACGTGACATTTTTCTGACTTATTTCATTTACCATAATGTCATCCAGTTCCATACAAATGACACAATTTCATTTGTGTGTGTTCATATGTTGTACTAAGGATTTAATTCAAATCCTTGTTCATGCTAGGCAAGCACAGTACCACTGATGTACATCCCTATCCCTTCTTAAATTTTATCTTGAGACAGAATCTCAGTCATGTTCCCAGGCCTAAAACTTGAAATCATACAGCCTTAGCTTCCCAGGTGTCTGGGATTATGGTGTGCCACCATGCCTGTCCCATAATTAAATTTTTTATAGCTGAATCATATTCTGTTGAGTGGGTTTTTTTTTCTTTTTGGTGTGTGTGTGTGTGTCTGTGTTTGTGTGTGAGAGACATTTCCTTTATTCAACCATTGATGGATACCTAAGTTAATTTCAAACCTTGGCTATTATGAATATTGCAGCAATATACATGTAGGTAAAAGCATCTGTTTGATATGCTGATATATTTTCCTTTGTATATATATCCAGAAATGGGATTGTTGGATCATATGTTATTATTTTTTGAAATACCTTTTAATTCTTTTTATCTGGTGGGGATTTTAACTTCTACATGAAGTAGAAGTAAAGAGCATGGCATTCTTGCCTTTTGATTTTATGGGGAAGATTTTCAGTTTTTCATCATTAAGAATAATGCTGTGACTTTTTCATATATGGGATGTATTATCTGATAATTAGTTTTTATTCCTAGTTTATTGAAATGTTTAGTCATAAATGGTTACTGAAATTCATTAAATGCCTTCTCGATATCCATTATGATGTTTAAGTGAGTTTTATCCATTATTCACTTAATATGGAATCTCACATCATAGATACATATTGATCATACATCTATACCAAGAAAATGTCCAATTTGGCCATGGTGTATGAAATTTTTAATGGGCTGTTGGATTCTTTTTTTAGTATTTATTAAATACTTTATTATATCTGTGTTCATTATCCTGGGTTAGCCTGTAGTTTTCTTTTCCTTTAATGTAATTTTATGTCACTGATATCATGGTAGCATTCACCCTTACAAAGTGGGCATGAAATTAACCCAATATTTTCAGTTTTTTGGAAGGCACTAAGCAGGGCAGGTTTTCAATTGTTAAATGTTTGGTAGACTTGAACAGTGAATCTAACATTTCTTGAGATTTTATTTGTTGGCAAATTTTTTTTAAATGATTCAAACTTTGTTTCAGTCATAAGTCTATTCATATCTTCTCTAGTTTCATGATTGACTCTTGGTATATTGTGTATTTTTATCAAGTTAAACGTTTCTTTGTTATTCATTTTCTCCATATCAAATTTTATATATTAGCCTGTGTAGTTGTTTTATGTTTGTTTTAGGTTAATTGTAATGTCTTCTATCCCAATTCTGATTTTGAGTTTTTTCTTTTTTCTTACTTATTGCAGTTAATATTTGTCCAATTTTGTTAAATTTTTTATTTTTTATTTATTTTGTTTTATTTTTTATTTTTTAATTTTTTTTATTTAAGAGAAAAAGACACATATAAGAAAGACAAAAAGCGAAAGAGACAAACAACTAGGGCAAATGCACAATAGTAACATTATAGGTTTTATTTTGGTTTTTTTGTTGTTCTTTTGCTACACCAGGGATTGAACTCATAACGTCGTGCCTGCCAGACAGGCACTTAAGTCACTGAGCCAAACTCCTGGTCCTGGTTTTTTGAGGCAGGGTCGCACTGTGTAGCTCAGGCTGGCCTTGCACTCGCGTTGTAGACCAAGCCGGCTTACAACTCACAACACTCCTCCTACCTCAGCCTCCTGAGTGCTGGGATTAAAGGCGTGCACCACCACGCCCGGCTAACATTATAGATTTACAAAACAGGATGATAGAAACTTGACAATGGTTGCAATATTGCATATCATTGCCTTCAAAATGGTTGCTTACATTAATAGATACAGCCTTTAATCCCAGCACTCGGGAGGCTGAGGTAGGCGGAGCGTTGTGAGTTCCAGGCCAGCTTGGGCTACAACGCGAGCGCAAGGCCGGCCTGAGCTACATAGTGCGACCCTGCCTCAACAAACTAGGGCCGGGAGTCTGGACAGACATGTAAAATTGATCTAATCACATGAGTATTAACCGTTCTTTCTCAATAACTAATACATTCAGCAGTATGGTCCTTTTAGTTATCTCACATATAAGTATATACAGATTTATATCTTTTTCCCTTTCTCTTCCCTTTTTTCCCCTTTTCCCTTTGCAATTACTTTTGTTCTTTGAGCAGTTTGTTACCCTTGCATAGTATTTATTGTAGATTTTGGATCATATATATTTTTTCAGTTTCTTACATTAGGGAGACAATATGATATTTACACATGTGGGTTTGATTTATCTCACTTAATGAGTATGGTCTCAAGTCGTGTCCATTTACTTATAAAGGTCTCAATGCAATCTTTCTTGATAGCTGAGTAGTACTCCATTATATAAAAATGCCACATCTTTTTTATCCATTCCTTGATTGATGCGCGCTTGGGCTGTTTCCAAGATCTGGCTATTACAAATTGTGCAGCTATAAAAATGAGTGCACATATATTACTGTGGTATGATGTTTTCAGTTCTTCTGGGAAAATATCCAGAAGGGGAATAATTGAGTTAAATGGAAACTCTAATCCTAGTTTTTTGAGGAATCTCCACACTGATTTCCATACTGGTTTTACCAGTCTATACTTCCCCCACAATGTAGAAGTGTTCCTATTTCCCCATAGCCTCTCCAGCATTTGTTGTTTGTTGATTTCTTGATGTTAGCCATTCTTTCTAGATATGGTATCTCAGTATTGTTTTAATTTGCGTTTCTCAAATGACCAGTGATGTTGAATATTTTTTCATATATGTATTTGCCATTTGTATTTCTTCATCTGAAGACTGTGTATTTATTTCAGATGCCTATTTTTGGATTGGGTATTTGAATCTGGGGTACCTATTTTTTCAATTCTTTATATATTCTAGATGGAAGTCCTTTGAGTGACAGTTGGCAAAAACTTTTTCCAGTATGTGGGGTTTTTTCACTTTGTTGGTGATTCCTTTGGATGTGCAAATCTTTTTAATAAGATGATACCCCATTTGTTGATTCTTTGAAGTATTTCTCATGCAATTTGGTTTTTGTTCAAGAACTCTCTGCCTACCTGTGTCCTTGAGATTTCTACTTACTTTGTCTTCCAGTAGACCTAGTGTTTCTATCTCAATATTTAGATCTCTAGTCCATTTTGACTTTAGATTAGTGCATGTTGATAGGCATGGGTTTAGTTTAAATTTTCGGCATGTGGAAAGACAATTTTTCCAGCACTACTTATTAAAGAGGCTACCTTTCTTCTAGTGAACTTGTTTGGTCCCTTTGTCAAAGATGAGTGTGTTTGTGTTCTCTTCCATTGATCCTCAGGTCTGTTTATTTGCCAGTACCATGCTGATTTTATTATAGAAGATTTGTAGTATGATTTCAGGTCAGGAATTGTGATGTCTCCAAAATTGCCTTTGTTGCCCAGAATTGCCTTTGCTACTCTAGTGTCTTCCGGTTCCAGATGAATTCTTGGAATGTTTTTTTTCTAGATCTGTGAGGTATGCTAATGGTATTTTGATAAGGATTGCATTAAATCTGTGTAACAGTCTTGGAAGAATGACCATTTTCAAAATGTTGGTTCTTTCTATTTGTTAGCAAGGGATATCTTTCCATTTTATGAATTCCTATTCCATTTCTTTCTTTAGAATATTGCGGTTTTCAATGTATAAATCTTTTACTTCTTTTGTTAGATTGATTTCTACGTATTTCATTTTAGTATTTCAAATTTCCTAATTTCTCGCTCAGTGAGTTTGTTGTTTGTGTGCAAGAATGCTATTGACTTTTGACTGTTAATTTTGTACTCAGCTACACTGTTGCATTTGCTTAGTAAGTCTAGAAGTCTGTTGGTGGAGTTTTTGGGGTCTTCTACGTACAGCATCATATCATTTGCAAATAATGATAGTTTAACTTCATCCTTTCCTATGCTTATTTCTTTCTTTCTCTCTCTTGTCTAATTGCTTTGGCTAGTGTTTCCAGAACTATATTGAATAGGAGTAGTGATAGTGGACAACCTTGTCTTCTTCCTGATTTTAGAATGAAACTTTCAGCTTTTGTCTGTTTAGCAAGATTTTGGCTGTTGGTTTGTCACAAATGGCTTTTATCAGATTGAGGTAAAGACCATCTATTCCAATTTTCTCTAGCTTTTTTTTAATCATAAATGAATGCTGGATTTTATCAAAAGCTTACCTGAATTTATTGAGGTGATCATATGATTTTTTTCTTTGGCTCTGTTATGTAGTGTATTATGTTTATTGCTTTCATATGTTGAACTAGTCCTGCATTCCTGGGATGAATCCCACTTGGTTATGGTGTGCAGTCTTCTTGATGACTTGCTGCAAACCATTTGCTAGTATTTTATTATTTTTGCCTCTATGTTCATTAGTGAGATTGGTCAATAGTTCTCTTTTTTGGTTGGATCTTTCTCTAGTTTTGGTATCAGGGTAATATTTGCCTTCAGGAATGAGTTAGGGAGAACTGCTTTCCTTTCAAATTCATTAAAGAGTCTGAGGAGCATTGGTGCTAAATCTTCTCTACACTTCTTTCAGATTTCAACTGCAAATACACTAGGACCAGGTTTGGTTTTTTTTTTTTTTTTTTTTTTTTTTTTTTTTTTTTTTTTTTTTTTTTTTTTTTTTTTTTTTTTTTTTTTTTTTTTTTTTTTTTTTTTTTTTTTTTTTTTTTTTTTTTTTTTTTTTTTTTTTTTTTTTTTTTTTTTTTTTTTTTTTTTTTTTTTTTTTTTTTTTTGTAAGTTTTTAATTACATTTTCAATTTCATTAACTGACATTGGGTTATTCAGGATTTTTGTACCTTCTTCAGCCAGTTTTGGTAATTCATGTTTCCAGGAATCTGTCTATTTCTTCTGTGTTTTCCATCTTATGAAAAGATAGATTTTCAAAATAGGTATTGGTGAACTTCTGAATTTTCACAGGATCTGTATTTGAGATTTTTATTTCCTTTTTTTGATAAGGTTGCTTGGGGTTTATCAATTTTATTTATTCTTTCAAAGAACCAACTCCTCAATTCATTAATGGTTAGTATTGTTTTCTTAGTCTCAATTGCATTAATTTCTGCTCTAATCTTTATAATTTCCTCCCTTCTTTGACCTTTGGACTTGACTTGCTCTTCTTTTTCTAGAAGTTTGAAGGGCTGGGAGTTTGGCTAGGGCTGGGAGTTTGGCTCAGTGGCTTACGCGCCTGTCAGGCAGGCACAAGGTTGTGAGTTCAATCCCCGGTGCCGCAAAAAAAAATAAATAAATAAATTAAAAATAAAATAAAATAAATAGAAGTTTGAGGTGCAGTGTTAGGTTATTTGTGTTCGTTCCATTTTCCTGATGTGAGACTAAACTGCTGTAAATTTCCCTGACAACTGCTTTCATTGTGTCCCACAGTTTCCAGTTAGTTGCATTTGCATTTTCATTTTAATGTAGATATTGTATAATTTCTCCTTTAATTTATTCTGTGATCCATTGGCTGTTTAGGAGAATATTATTTAATTTCCATGTGTTTATGGAGTTTTTGTGACTACTTTTGTCATTAATTTCCAATTTTGTTAAACTATAGTCAGATAATATGCATGGGATAACTTAAATTTCTTTGAATTTACTTAAGCATGTTTTGTGGGCTAGTATATGGTGTATTTTAGAGAGTGACCCCTGTGCAACTGAGAAGAATGTGTATTCTGATGTTGGGTGGAACACTTTGCACATGTCTGCTAAGTCCATTTGTTCATAAGTTTGGTTCATTTCTGCTATTTTTTTGTTGATTTTTTTTTCTAGTTGATCTAACTCTTTTTGACAATGGAGTGTTGATGTCTCACATTATAATTGTGTTATTGCTTAGTTGATTTTTCATGCCTATTAGTATTTGTCTGATATAGTTGGGTGCTCCCACATTTGGTGTGTAGATATTTTTGATTGTTATCTCTTTCTCTTGAAGTTTTCCCCTGACAAGTATGTAGTGATATTCTTTATCTCTTTTGATCATTCTCAGTTTGAAGTTCACATTATCTGCAAATAGAATAACTGCCTCTGCCTTTTTCTGGGTTACTGTCACATGGAGTATTGTTTTCTATCCTTTGACTTTTAGTATATGAATTTTCTTTTGAGTTAAATGTGTTTCTTGTATATAGGATATATTTGGATTTTGGTTCTCAATCCACTCTGTTAGTCTGTTTCTTTTGATTGATGAATTGAGATCATTTACATTGATGGTTACAACTGATACATGTTAACTTACTTTTGTCATATTATCTTCCTGTTGTTGGTTTTCTTCTTTTTGTCTGTTTAAGTACTTGTCCTGCTTGGTGGTTTGTTTCTGTTGTTCTTGGAATTGTGGTCATCCTTGTCTCTTTCTGGAATATCTTCCAGTACTCTTTGTAGTTGGCTTGGTGGTCATGAATTTCTTCAGTTATTCTTTGTCATGGAAGTATCTTATTTCTCCATCAATTCTGAAAGATAGTTTTGCAGGGTACATCAATCTGGGTTGGGAATTGTTTTCTTTTCAAACCTGAAATACTTCACTCCAATCTCTTTTTAACTTGATGGTTTGTGTTGAGAGGTCTGCCATGATTCTGATGAGCTTTCATTGATAGGTGATCTGTTTCTTTCATCTGACAGATTTTAGTATTCCATTCTTATGCTGAAATTCTGATATTTTAATTATTATATGTCTGGGTGTAGATTTATTTTGGTTATGGCTAATTGGAGATCTATATGTGTCTCCTTTCTGTAGGTCAGATTCTTTTCCTATGGTTGAAAAATTTTCTGCTATTACGTCTGCAAATAGTTTTTTATGTCATTTGTATTGACTCCTGCTTTTTCATTGACAATAATCAGTCTTACAATGTTTTCCTTTGCATCATCTTACAGTTGTGCAATTACTGTTTTCCCTTGTTATTTTTAAGAGATCTTTTCTTTCATACTAATTAGCTTCCATCTTGTCTTCAAGGTCTGAGTGTCTATTTTCAGCTTCGTTCAAGCAGTTTTGCCAGCTTTCAAAGGAATTTTTAATTTCCTGAATATCTCTTTGAATTTGTTTCATGAATTCTAATTCTTTCCTATATTGTTCATTTAAGGTTTCCATCATTTTCTTATGTTCCTCTATTTTTTTATTTATGTCTTCTTTAGATATGCTAAAAATTTCTTCTATTATGTTTGTCATTTATCTTTTTAGTTGAGAGATTATTTCAGATTTAATTTCCTCTATAGCCTCATGGAGTTGTTTTGTTTTACTTTATTTGCTATCATTTCAGAAATTTCAGTTGTGTAATTTCTAATATCTTCTATGTCAGTGTCTCATAGACTTGTTCTGGGGAGGCTGGAGGTTTGAGACTTGATTTTGTTATGTCATTTTGTCATTTTCCTATGCTCCTTCAGACTAGCTGTTTAAGACCAAGGTGTTTCCCACTATGACTCTACCATTGTGTAAAGGGGTGGGCCAGGCACCTGGGTTCTTCTGAGTTGAGGTTCCCAGGATGAGGGAAAAATGATGTAGCTGCTATCCTTGGCTCACTGGAGCTCTTCCCAGAAGGCAGAGGGTCTCTAGATGGGTATCTTCCAGAAAGTACTTCTCCATGGGGTACTTACTGCAGTTAATATTTGTTCAATTTTGTTAATTTTTTTTAAAAAAAACTTTCTGCATTTGTTATTTTCCTATTTTTTTACTGTTTCGTTTATTTCTATTCTAAATCTTATTACTAGTTTCCTTATAATAGCTCTGAGTTTAATTACTTGCTTTTATTTTTCTCCTTTTTTCCAAGTGTAAAATAGGCTTTTGAGATTATTGTTCATTTAGATGTAGGTGTTTATTACTGTAAACTTTCTTCTCAGTACTGCTTTTGTTGCATTCAATAAATTCTAGTATGTTAAAATTCTATTATGTTTATGTAATAAAGTCTCTTTGTTGCAAGATAGTGTCAACTTTATCTTTTATTTTTTCCCTTGACCTACTGATTCACATTCAAGAGTGTGCTTTGTTAATTTTTACTTATTTGTGAAACTTCAACTTTTCTTTTTGGTATTGATTTCTGGTTTCATTGGATTGTCATCAGAAAAGATAACTCAAATTATTTTAATCTGTTAAAATCTATTAACACTGGTTTTGTGGCTGGATATGTAATTTGTCTTGGAGAATATTCTGTACACTTTTAAATAGACTATATGTTATACATAGTGTAGATGGAATGACCTTTATATGTCTGCTAGTCTCTTCATTTTTAAGTAAAATATATCATAGGATAGCATTAAAATTAAATAGTTTGTATTCACTAAAAACGAGATTATATTCTTGATTCGACTTATTTTTTAAGACAGGGTCTCACTATGTAGCCCAGTCTGACCTGAAATTTATAGTGATATTCCTGCCTCAGCCTCTTGAATTCTGGAACTACAGGTATATGCCATCATGCTCAACCAATTTCACAAATTTTAAAGTTAAGGAACATAAGTGAGATTTCTATAAAAATAGTGACAAAGGATCTGGTATGAGCATTACTATCTAGATTAAGGGAGATTACAAATCTGCCTCTCACATTTTTCCATCTTAATAATACATCCATTATATGAATATACCATAGATTATTATCTATTAACAATTAATGTATGCATCTGGGTCAGATATTTTTCATTGAGGTTGGATTGTACTATGGAAGTGCTGCTCATAGTTTCATCATCTGGGTGAAATACACAATTTAAAAAGCATTGCCAGAAAAAACTGGCTGATTTATCAACAACTAAGTTAGAACTCAATATAAAGCATGTATGTTTGCAAATATAAAAGATACATTTAATGTAAGCGATGAAAACAACTGTTAAATGTTAAAAAGAACAAAACACACTGAACATTATGAATAGTCTTAGGCAATTCAAAACACAGACCAAAAATGCCATTGCTGGAGTATTCTTTTCCTAGAATAACAAGATTCATGATAGCAGCTGTCATTTGTTCTGCAGTAGCTGTGTGTCAGGCAATGAACTGAGTAGTAACTCAATTTATCTAATTTGATCTTCACAAAAGCATTATGAAGTAGTCACTATTATTATTAGCATTCCAGTGTGCAGAAACTGAGCAACAGACAGACATATTATTTGCCCAGGTCTCTTTGTTTTGGAGTGGAGCTTAGACCTGAGCTGTGCTCCAGAGTCTGTGGTCTTTGTTAACACTCATGCTGTCTGAGGTGATCACTTGTGATGAAGAATATGGACCCAGTTAGAAAAAAATATTATTTCCTAAGTGTGCGTGATGATTCAATTAAAGCACCAACAGATGTCTAACATCATCCAAATCACAAAATTTGTCTAGTGCCAATAACTGTGTCATCTTGCAACCTTGCTCTTTTTATAGATTATAGGATACTATATTTATTATTCATCCTCAATTTCATAAAACCTACTCAATGAAAAACATCTGAGAAATTCAATTTAAGGGGTCTTAGCTCTAATTCTGTATTGGTTTTATCTAAATATAATAACTGAAAATTTATGGCAATTGTTTGCAACCTTCTGAAGCATCTGACAGCCTAATACTACCACTGAGTATCCTCCACTTAAAGATGCCTGGTTTATTCCAATCCATGGACTAGAAGTGTGTGGGATACTGTTTCAAGCTGTCATCTCTTCAAATGTTCAGCAAATTAGTTCTTCATAAAAGGCACAGTGTGATCAATTTTCAATTTATTAACTTTTTGATAATATTTAAATATATTTTTACGGTCATTTTATTGCACATGTAATTAGAAAACTGTTTTAATTATTATACAACTGCAACATATAAAATATATGTTTTCTACAGGTGTTATAAATTTTTCCAGATGTTCGAACTGAATCTTAAAGGATGGGTAGAAGAAGGAGGAACTAAAGGAAATTTTGTTTTATTTTGTTGTTGTTTCTTGAGATGGAATCTTGTTACATAGTTCAGGCAGGCCTTGAACTCATTATGTAGTCCTGGCTGGCCTTGAATTTGAGGCAATCCTCCTGCCTCGGTGCCCCAAGTGCTGGGGTTACAGAAGTGTACTACTACACTTAGTTTAAAGTTAATTTTTTTAACAATTGGAATTATAAGAAAATTCATAAAATATATAAAATCCTGAGGCTGTAACTACAGTTATGATATCAGGACTCTAACCTAAAGGAAGATAAGTAACTTTGGCAAGATATAATTAGTAAATATGTACTTTTCAGATCCAAACAGTACTACCATTTTATCCTGCTTCATTAGAATTTAGATGATTAATAATGTTGTGTACATTTCTATTAAACATATAATACATCATCCATTGCTTTTCCTTGCTTATCTAAGGCTTCTATTTTTAAAAGACAAGTAAGAAAAACATGAATAGGAACATAACATGTATAAATTTCAGCATTATGATCTTATAATAAAATCACAGAGTAAAAGCAGAATCATTCAAGCAGGCATCTTTATTTTTAATCCACATTATATCAATTATTGACTTATTATTTCTATTTCTCTTTTCCTCTTTCCCTTTTATTAGGGTGTGTTTACTATACATAATAAATACATTCACTGTGTGAAACTGGTACAGTTAAATACAGATCTAGAGCATTTTTGTTTCCCTTTTCTACCCCCTATTTTGTCTTCTCACTCCCCTGATCAATTTCTAATTTTATATATATATATATATGTGTGTGTATATATATATATATATATATATATATATATATATATAAATTTTTTTTGTCTTTTCAAGACAGGGTCTTACTATGTTTACAGGGTATAGCTCATTTTTAATATTTTAAAAATTAAACAGAAAATTTGCAGGAAATACCTATTAAATTATATAGGCATTTCATTTCAATGAATTATCTTAAAATTAATTGTGCTATGAGTGGAAGAGCTAACCTCTCTTAGATACAGTTTATCTTGTATGCAATTATTCTCTGTACTGAACAATAGTTTAGTGAGGTATAATCCACATAGAATGCAAATGAGTCATTGCATTATTATATAATTAAATTAGATTTTTCTCTTATAATACACTTAGAATCTCTTAATATGTATAAGCCAGATAAGAATCCTAGCAATTCACTAAATTTTTAAAATAGATAAGTTTAATAATGGCATAATATTAAAAAATTCAACATAAATATTGTACTGAATATTCAATATAAAATATGTACTGTTTAGTATCATAACTTGTAATTAGAGAATTATTTTGTGAAATTTGGGGAAATAAGTTCAGAATAATTCCTTAAACTGTCTTTAGTGTTTGTCTTGTACCAGATGAAAAGCATTTCTTTTGTATTTTTCTGAACTATTTTTGTTTTTTGCAGTCTAGGGGATTTTAAATATGCTTATACTACACAGAGCTATGATTGTGTTGTCTAGTTGAGTACCAGCCTTCTTTCAAAGTTATTGTTGAGTGATTTTGTGTATAACAAAATGCAAAATGTGGCAGGATTTTTCAATTCTCATTCTTGAAAGGTAGTTACTTAACTAAGTACATTAAATCATCTAATTCAGTAAACTAATACAAATTATGTTTCCTTACAATTTTAGAGATGTAATTCTACAGTTAAACCTTAAAAGATCATTTAATGAACAGCCTTCTTCAAACAACTCACTCATCTCCTACATCCAATTATAATTTAAACTGTATATCTTTAAAAGTTGTCAATAAATTATTCTTGGCAATTACTATACTTCTTTTTTATGTGTCATGTTTCACCGAACACTTAATTGAAATAAATCTTACCTTGGTATAAATTAGTAGTAAATTAAGGCATATTTGAAGTCCTGCATTTGCTACACAATTAAAGACAATTTTATTATATTTCATTTTACTTGCCAAGAACAAGAATGATAGTCTTCAACTTCCAAACTTATTTGAACATATGCTAAAAATGTAGTTTAATTGCTCTAAGGATGTATTCATATGTTCCATTTCAAATGCTGTAATATATGAGAATTAAGCATTTTTGTAGTAAGGACTTCCTAATTAAATACTGAGATTGGATTGGAAATTGGGTTTTTATTCATAGTGATTCTTCTTTTCCCTTATTGCTCAGGAAATATTTTGTGCTTTCACTCTACCCATTACTTCAGCTTCCAATTCTCTTCCTTGTCCAGTTTATTTGACTGAACTAGAACTTTTTCACATAATCTTGTATAACACCTTTATTTTATACTGTCATTCTTCTTTTAAACTACAGTATACCCAGGTATACCTTTTAGTAAAATCTAACCAAATTTCTTATTCTGTCAGTGGTAGTTAATTGGCATGTCAACTTGAATGGATTAAGAAGTTCCAATCCGACTAGTGGAGCACAGTTCTAGGTATGTCTGCATGGTGAATTTGTAAACCACAAAGTAGGGAAGGAAGACCTACCCTGATATATGGGCGGTATGACTCAGCAGGCTTGTAGCCTGCATGGAATAAAATGGAAAAGAAGGAAGTCTTGCCTTTTGCTTCTTCAGAGGAGCTCTGGTCTTTGCCATCACCTTTAGCTATTCCTCTCGAGTTCCTTCAAGCTTCTAGCACAGTCTTTCCATACTTCCAGCATAGACTCTTTAGGTTTCCAATGCAGACTCTTCATACTCTTTGGCTTTTAGATACAAACTTGCACAGGACTTTGCAGTGAGCTGCAGGCCTTTGACTTTTGACTGGATCACCCAGCTCGCCAGGGTTCAGATGACCCTTTTGCATTTTTCCACCGCTGACTCAGCAGGTGATCACTGTAAGCCCACTTTGGAAATCCTTTGTATATCTTATATAAATAAACACAATAATTTATATTTAACCTGTTCCTCTAGTTAGTCTTAACTGATACACTTCCAGTATAACATCTTGAAAGTACTGTGTAGTTTACATATGGTTTTTATCTTTCCACTGCATTTTATGAATTTGTTTCATTGTCTCAACTGTCAAAAATTAATGAAAAAAATCAAACTTCATGTATAATCATCCAATTGGAAAATCCAAAGACTTCTTCAATTTTTATTCTATCAAATCTTTCTAATACATCTAAGTGCTTTAATTATTCCTTTTTCTTGAAGTCTTTCACATTTGGCTTCAAATTTCCCATTTATTATATTTCATAACACAGTATTTATCTGCTTGATTGACTTTTATTCAACTGTACCTTCAATCTGGAGACAGTAGGAAGCCAGTTCAAAGCCCTATGTTGCTTCCCTATCCATTTTTCACCCCATGTCTACTTATTCCATTAGCATGAACTTAACATCTTCCTCACTGAGTTCATGCGAATATTAAATGAAAACAAATATCTAAATTACCAAGGTGTATGGCATGTTTGATTCCCAACTATTTCCTGCATTAACGAAAGAATATTTAGTCTGACTAAACTTAAAATATGTTACTGGTACGTCTCCTTCCCAATTGCTAAGCTTTTATTTCATACTCTGTATTTGACATTTTCTATGTATGTGTCCCTAGGACATTTTTTGACATGCAAAGCTTAATTATTACATATATTCTTGTGTTTTCACCCTCCAACTACTGCTGTGTTTTTATTTGCTAACTTTATATTAGTGGAATCATTGGATAAATTAAGAACATCTTGTCCCCATCAAAAACCTAACGGCATATTTTTGCCTTCTTGCGCCTTGTTTCATACTGAGTTACTAAGTAATACAAAACCTCAATTTAAACAGTCATTTAAATATATCCTTTTTGCTTTCCTTCCATTCCTGCTGCTCCATATCTATCACATAACCTCTCCTATAGGGTACCACAAATGTTTATCAGTTTGTTCATGCTTGGTATTTATGCAGTACCTTATGGTCACTTGGTCAAAAATCTGTGAGAGCTCCCCACTGTATTCAAAGCCAAAATGGATTTTAGTGATTTGGCACTGAGCTATTTTTCATTCTGCTTGTATGCTATATAGATGGCATAGATGCCCCTTCTACTTCAGAAATAACATATGACTTATTTTTATTATACTGATATATTGCTATTCTATTAAAGAATTTAGCATTTTCTGCTGCAAATATTTTTCCCTTATATAATTGGCATAAGTTCTTTATTTTTTTTGAAATATTGTTGGATAGATATAGTTTTTCAAAAATTTAAAGTAATTAATTTAGCATTCTGCTTCACTTTGATATTGTATATTTAGTCCTTTTTAAGAAAGGTTTTCTAGGGCCAATAAAGGAAATACCTGTCCAGACTTGTTACTAACAATTTTATGGACTAAAAATATAGCTCATATATTTAAATATTTTTCTTTTTAAATAGCATCAATCAGTAGATTAATTAGGTTCTTTCAATAGCTACAAGAACAGAAGCTACCTTGTTGCAATTTATTGACTAGCCTCACAATTTTAACTTGAAATTCATACCTACAATGATGTACTATTGTAAATTAGTATTTTTTTAGATGGCTAATTCCACTGTACAGACTAGTCTCTGTAGTAATATACTTGTTCAAATATTGTGGTTCTATATGTTGTTATATTTTATAAAAGTCTCTCATTAATTCCATGTTGTTACATCTATTTTACTATTAGTTTGTATTTTAATTTTATAAAGATCCTTATGATCAATTTTATGAATTTACATAGAATCTAAATGTGCATTTTCCTTTGGTTATATTAAATTTGTAGATTAATTTGACAGTTTTATCCATGTAAATAGATGAATGTAAACATGCATACATATAAATATAATTTCATGTTTTATTTTGTATTTTTTCATTTATGTTGACTATTTTAACTCACATAAAATTTTAAAAATTTGAGACGTAGATAACTACTGTTGAATAATAACATGAGCTTATCTTTTGTGTATAATCCATTGGAGACAATAGGATAGGATAGTGTAATTAATAATCTTATAGCTAGCTATTCTTTAATGCTGATACTGTCATGTATTGAAATAGGAACAGAAGCATTTTATGTTTGGTGGGGATTTTTTGTTTTGTTTTGTTTTGTTTTGTTTTTGTGTGTGTGTGTGTGTGGCACCAGGGATTGAACTCACAACCTCGCACCTACCAGGGCAGGCGCTTAAGCCACTGAGCCAAACTCCTGGCCCTTGTCATGTATTTAAAAGTCTGCTTTATCACATTAAGTTGAATTAATGGAATGCATAACATTTCTTAATTTATAGTTTGTGTGTGAAAATATTGAATATTGCAGTAAGTACAAAATATCTAATTACATCACTTATGCCATATTCCAAAATAATATTTTATTGTGCCTTTTGTAACTTTTAAATCATCATATAATACTTGATTGTGATTTAAATTACAAAATGACACTTAAGCATTTTTTATCTAAACGTGTACTGGTTAAGATTCTTTATATTGCAAATAACAGAATACATAGTCCAAGCTCAAATAAACAATGCAGAGAACCTAATGACTCCTGTTTCCTATAAATCGAAAACACACTTGATTTCATGTAAAGTTCCATCTAGTGTTTCACTGAGCCATTGTGAGCTAGGCTTCTTTTGAGTTTCTCTTTCTTTTCTTCATGTTTTCTTAATATTAACATTTTAATTAATTTATGGTGAGTTATGGACACAAATTTTTAATGTAATTTAACGATTGCACATGTATACATGTATGTAAGAACCTAGATCAAGATGCAGAGCATATCTGACATCCTTGGGAGTTTCCTTTATATCTTGTCCCTTAGTAATATTGTTATAATCTTTACCATGATAGAGTAGTTTCCCTTGCTTCTGAACTTGTAAATGAAATCATATGCTAGCCATTCTTTGGTGTGTAGTTTTATTGATCTTAGTACTTTGCAAATACTCACCTTGAAAGTGGCCTTTTAACATAAAAATTAAAAGACTTATATCTGGTTCATTTTTTGATCTTTACAAAGTGGGTAATAGCTGAATATGTTTACTTTCATATCCTCATGCCACCAACCAAACTACCTTTGTACAGTGTTTCTTCTTTGTCTCCTCAGCTTCTTTGTTCTCTTCGCACTCATCAGTATAAGACATTAAAAACATTTCATCCAATTCTAGGCTACATTAATCCTAATCTTCCCTAGCTTCTCAAGCACACATACTTCCAATGACTTCTATTTCTTCTTTCATACTCATTCCCAAGTGACACTCAATGTAACATCATTAAATTCATGTAGGTCACTCTGAGTCTTCTATTTGATACCTGACTTTGATTCCTCACCCAGAGCTACAACCAATGCCTGCTCTACATATCCAGTTACATTTTTGATCATTTTTCAAACGATAAACATTGGGATTATCTTTTCTCATATCATCTTCTGATTTCTTCTGACTTTGCAGATAATAGCATGTCTTTGCCCTATGTTACAGTTTCCTATCAGATTTTATTCATACATTTTAGTTTATATAATGATCAGATTCATCATAGAGGATTTGTACCTGTACACAGTCTAACTTAACCCTTTCTTTCCCATTCCCTTACCCTCCATTCGACCCCTCCTCTCCTCCTCATTTACAAATTGTTTCTCTGGTGTGAGAAAGCAAAAGAGTAAATAAGGACCAAAATGCATAATCTCCTAAATTATAACATTTTATTTTTTCAAATTTTATTTCTGCATATTAGTTATACAGAAAGATGAGTTTCATTCAGGTGCATATGTAGACACTAACTTTGATCATTTCCTACCACTCCATTACATTCATTGCCCTTCCCTTCCCTTCCTCCTACCCTTGATTCCCGTTTTCTTCCCTTCCATAATAGTTTCCTTTCTGATTTATGCTCCCTTTTTTAAGAGTACATATATGAGAGAAACATGAGATATTTGTCTTTCTGTGTCTGGCTTAGTTTGTTTAATGTAACAGTTTCCAGTGCCATTTAACATTTTGTAACTGACATCATTTCATTCTTATGTATGGCTGAATAATATTCCACTACATACCACATTTTCTTTATTCATTCATTTGTTGGCAGACACTTTAGTCAGTTTCCACATCCTTCAATTGGCACACTTTAGTCAGTTTCCATATCTTTCAAATGTTTCATTTTAATATATTTTATTTGTTTTTAAATTTTTATATGTTATTAATTTATTACTCATAGCTAGACTGCTTGTAGTAACCTTCAAACTTATTCTGTTGCTGTTTCTTCAATTGTAATGCATTGTATGCAGGAACATCGAATGAATATGCATCTGAGTGTCTATTCAATCACTCCAAACTTTACAATGCATTACTGTGTGTGTGTGTGTGTGTGTGTGTGTGTGTGTGTGTGTAGTGAGGATTTAACCCAGGCCTCCCTAGCCCATTTTTTTATTTTGAGAAAGGATCACACTGTGCCACTAATTTGCACAGGCTTGGTTTAAATTTACAGTCCTCCTGCTCCAGCTTCCAGTGTGCAGAGATAATAGGTGTATGCCACTATATCCAACTCCAAGATTTTTTCAAGACCCTTACTACTAAGTTCTGCCTTGCATCCCTACTTCATACCACTTACGCGTCTCTTTGTATTTTTATAGGTCTATTACAACTTATGGCAGGGAAGTTAACTCTAATGAGTCAAAGATCTTTGTCTCTTTTGTTTATTGTTAAATTCTTAGACCCTAAAATCAAACCATAGACAGGAGACATAGCTGGAGTCTGATGCACACGGGGGAATGTAGCAGCAATGAACGAATCCACTGAAGGAGAATCAAGCTTACAAGTGCTGGCCGGGTTCTATTTTCTGCTTAATAAGCAAAACTAAGTTTCAAGCTATCTTGGTTGCTTTTCTCTAGTTGCTGGGACAAAATATTCAGTGCCCAAAATGAAGAAAGGTAAGATTTATTTAGCTCACAGTCTGTGGAGATTTCAGTTCATACTCAGCTGGCTGCAAGGCAGGGTGGCCTGGCTAAGGGGCAAGTGTTCAGGGTGGCCACAAGCAACAAGAGCAAAGAGGCAAAAGGGGAAAAAGAGTAACAGCATGCCTCCTTCCTCCTTTGTATTGTATGCCAGCTACCAGCTCCTAAGCAAGTGCAGCACTCACACTGCCTATCCCAGCGCTAGACAATGAACCCATCACAAATGCTAGACTCAGTCACCTTCAAAAGGCCCGCCCCCCATGCCTGTATGAGGCTTTGGGGGGGATCTTTAAACACAAACCATAACACAAGCCAAGCAGTCATAACCCAGATTTCAAATTATTACATTGTATTATATTATTCATGTTAAATACATATTCAACGAATTAAAAAATGAAATCATAAGTGAATATATGAATTAATGTTGGTGTAACTTTTACCTTTATAGGTGAAATGAAATATTTCTTTAATTAATGGAAATAGATGACATAGCATATTGGTTAAACTAGAAATCTTGAAAAGATCAAATTCTGCTGTATTGTGTGATTCTTCGGTGAGACAGAAGAAGGAATTTCCTAGGTCACTTAACTTTTTGTTTTTGACACTTTTCAACCTTAATTTTAATTTTTCAAGCTTGTATATGTTTTCATGCTCATAGTCTAAAATTGGTGTTTGTATTAATAAATTGCAAAATCATTAGTAATTAATGAGTGATATATTATTTTGATACTAATTTTTACTTATTTGTTGTATATCATCCCTAACAAGAATATTATTTCCATGAGAATAAGAACTTTTCTATTTTATCCACTACTGACTGTATCTTGAGATAGTAGCCACTCAATAAATAACTTTGAATGTCATGATTGGATGGAATAACTTTGGAATATAATTTCCAATTTATTATAATTATTTTTCTGCTGCTGTATATTTTTTGTTGTTACTTTCTGTATTTTGAATCCAAACTATGCAGAGCATAGCTTAGTGGAATCAATTCTCAAGCTTCATTTGACTTAATATAAAACCAAACAAAAATATATTTTGAAATTTTGTTCTTTAAACATCATCAGCATTTAATTAAATTTCAAGTCATTATTGTTGGAAAGAAGGTCTTTCTCTGCCAAAACACAATCCATGTAGATTTTTTAACAGTTCTGTTTTTTCATATGGGTTTAACTAAGAAGAGCTAACTTATGAAGTGTTCCTCTGATCGCTGAAGACATACTCATTTCTATGATATATTTCATATAATCAAACTACCTAAACAGTTTTGGAAACAAGATTCTGATAACATTTTTCCTCTCTCTCATTTCAGCTAGAAAATATCTGAACCATTTATCATGAGGTGGATCTCTTTTATACCTTATAGGAATAAACTCATTGCTAGCATACGGTGTCTTTTAGTTGTGTAACAGAGAAGATTAATCAGCTGACAAAAATGTCATTATAAAGGAAACATTTTAAACGTTGATCTTCTTTTTTTCCTCACTTATGGGCATCCTGCCAAATTTGTTTACAGCTGACTTACAGAAGGACATGTAGAAATAAAAAACAAACAAATTACAGTGACATTTAACATATTTAGGATATCATGCTGGAAAACTATTCCTTATGCAATATAAATGTGCTCCTTTAGTGAGAAATCGCACTGCTGGTTTTATTTGTGCGCATGTGAATTGTTGTTAGATTCATTGTAAACTTTAATATTACCAACAGTGTCAATAATAAAGCAAGAGCTGAATCTATTGACTGTCTTAGTCTCTTTCTGCTCAGTGGGGCAAAATATCCAACACCCACAGTTTAAAGGAACAGAGATTTATTTTTGCTCAAGGTTATAGTCAACTTTTGGATGGCTGGAAGGCAGAAAAATGATGGCAGAAGAGACGATGAAGGAAAAGATATTCAACTCATGGCAGCCGGGTAGCAGAGGGAAAGGAAGAGGCAGAGAGGGAGATAAACCCTTCTGGATTGTGCCTGCAATTAACAGCCTCCTTCAACTGAGTCTCAACTCCTAACAGCACATTCAACTATGAATTCATTAGGAATTAATCTACTTATGTGTATAGCGCCCCATGATAGTTCCTCTGGGGAACCTCTGAATACATGACACTTCAGGGGACAGTTATATCTAAATCATAACACTGTGCAAGATTTACAGGAAGTGATCACACATCCTGGATCCGTTTAGAAAGAAGTTTTAACTCATAAATGAGAACACTTGGAGAAAAGACCTTGATAAATGTTTTGGCTTTCAAAGAAAACACTATAGTATTATTAAATCATTTGATGTTAGTATGATCATACTATTAGGGTGAATACCCACAGCCAGAAAAATTCATTATTGAGAATATGTATTATTGCTTTTTCAAGGTCATAAAGTACTATAATAATTACTCTAAAATATAATAATAGTTTTTCAACAAACTTTTTAAAATTTTAAACCAAGCATTCTGACATTAATATAAGGAATTAAATTCTAATATTGCTTTTTGGTATTAAGCAATAATACTTTTGTACTCTAAAAAGTTAACAACAATAGCATTATTCCATTTATTCCTCTAGATGGCTTTATACCTCAAATTAAAAAAAACGACAATAGTTGTATGCTCTATTTACACAATCACTTTACATGAATGATGGAATCACCCTGGAAAATGAGTAGTGTTTACCCCCAGGGCATGGTAGGGATTTGTTGAGTTTTAAAGCCTTGGCTTCTCCAGCTGACCTGTGCTGTATATATTCTGGATCAATTTATCATTTATTTACCATTATTGAAAGTAGGTTTCAAGCTGCTTTTCAAAACCTATGAATGCTGAGCCCACTTTGTGAGAGTCGTGGCACAACTTCTTTGCTGCAGTAGCGTATTCATGCATCACATACTCGATTTATAAATCAGACAAGAAAACATCATTACACCATTCTCAAAACCTGCTAGACATGTGACATATTAATTTGGAATACATTTGTATAAATTAACATGTTAAGTATCTCAAATGGTATTCAGACTAGCTTGCAGTATGAACTCTACTTCATTTGTATTTCCAGAGAATGAATTATACTTTTTACTGAAATAAGATAATCCTTCCTTAATGAGTTCTATCTAAAAATAATGCATTCAGTGTTAAACATGAAGCCACAGAGGTTGTTTACATTGGTAAGTGATCATAAAATTAGTATTTCCTTGGTTTCCAGGGATAGTAATTAAATTGTTTATTAGCATACACAAATTAATGGGTTAGAAGAAAAATAAACACAATAACCTTTAACATTTTCATGCATAAAAAATAACAATTTATTCTGCCAAATTTGCTTTAAGCAGAGTATAATATCCTGTCTAATTCAACAAATATTCATTGAATTTTCACCATTAAGATGCTATTCTACTAAATGTTAATTTGCCAAAAATACCTAAAGTCCAGCCTTGAGTATCAAAGAATATATCTATTAGGGAGAATAAGACAAATAATTTTTAAATAAATCTTAAAGGTCTAATATTTTAGGATCTATAAAAATGATAAAAAATGCTGTGACAATTTAAAGGAGACAGAACTAATGTTGAATTGGGTTGATTAAGAAGTGCTTTAATGAGTTGCTACAGTTGAGATCTATTTTTAAGACTACGCCTTTCCCAATAGGTAGGAGCATATAGAGAAAGGTCATTGCACTGCAGTTATAACTTGAACAATGAAATGAAAATGATATTTTTTTAAGGTAAGGCATTAAGTTTGAAGTAATAGTGATATCATTTGATGATGGAATAAATATGTCATTATTTCACAACATGTAGTAGGTACCAAACTTACACCAGCACTCTCCTAGGGACCTCCAAATCTTCAGCCTTAGCCTGGGATTCCATCTCATTAAGAAGTTTAAAGCTTCTTGGACTAAGTGCTACATGGATTCTCTAGCTATGTAGCCCACATGTGAGCATTGTGGACTATCCTGCCTCTCTACACTGATCCAATAGCCAATTAATCAATTCCTTTTACTGGTTTGGTCCCTCTAGAGAACGCTAACCAATATAGTGGAAAATGCCTATATTGTCTCATGTCACTCAATTTTAGCCAACTATAAAGAGAGAATTCCTGATTTTGCAGGAACAGACAGCAGTCTTGTGAGTTGCATCTAGAGTGTGTCACATGATGAGATTCTAGGAATTGATTTAGCTTCCCGACAATTGTTGATAAGGAAACAGAATGCTAAGTCATACCACCTCAAGAAAATAAATAGTGCCAGCAATATAAGAGAGCTAGGTCTAGCCTATTTTCCAGTCAAAAATACTACACTGCTGATATCTTTATTAGACTTGTGAAATCCTCAAGAAAGGACTCATTAAACTGTCCTAAGGATTCTGCTCTACAAAAACTGTGAGATAATAAATGTGCATTGTGTGAGCTTTTAAGGCTGTACTAATTTGTTATGTAATAATTGAAAACAAATACAAAAGGCAAGGCATTAAAATAGTGCCCCAATTTAAACATCAAGTATATTGCAACTATTTTATCATGTAGATCATGACCTAAGAATTGGACTAGTCACTTTGGAAAAAAAATAGGTGAAACAAAGTCTTCCCTTTCTTGGACTTTCTTTGACACAAACATAAAAGCTGTTGATAATAATATAGGAATACTTTTGACGGAGAGGGACACGGATCCCCTGAGAGCATTTAAACATGGAACAGGATACAGACCAAGGTGATCAAGGAAGGCTTTCCAGAGATGTTAGTGCCCAGACTAAATTATGAGTAATGATCCTTTCTTTCTATCACACACTAAATATTTCTTTACTTCTGTGTCTTTCTTCCATTGGCATGTAAATTTCTTGAGAACAGAATTTTAACTGAATTCTTATGCTTAGATGAATGTCTGATACATAGTAAGTGTTTGACAAATATTTTTAAATGAATGTATTAGTTAATTCCAAGTCAGTCAAATAGGTGATTTGGGGAGGGTCACAAGGAAAAAAGGATAAGAAAGGTTTATCAGGAAGAGCAAGTGAAATCTGCAAAATCCTGACAGTCAGAAAGACACTAAGCCATGAGCACCATCGGTTCCTTTTTTCTCAAAAAACTGTTTGCTCGCAGGACAGAGTACCCCACTCTACTCAGTACTTGGAGGCCCACTTCTAGAGCCAAAGTTGCAGTGTATTTCTGCCTTCACTAATGGCTTGCCAAATGTTGTCAAAATAAAGACCAGGATGGTTGTTACCATCTTTCAGAAAACATTAAAATTATTTTCTCCTTTCCAGAAAGATTAAAAGACTGCAATTTAGAGGTATCTACATGGGTTTTGATCTGTCTGAAGACTTTTTAATTATAGATCCTTTATGGTTTTCTGCATACTCAAATAAATGCTGAATGATCTAGATAATTTCTATCATTATCACTTCCTTTCTCCTTTCTATTTAATATCCAGATAAAAGTTTAATTTAGGTATTGAACTTAGCTACATTATCAATAAGGACAAAAGTCAAAAGTTTAGACGTTGTCATTTCCAAAATCTATTTACCAGATAAAGAAATGATGAGTCATAATATTGCTGTGTTAAATGTAGTGTGAGGATAAAACACTACAATATTTAAATCCAGAATATTTTTCCAGTTTGGTTAGTCAATCAGTTCTGAGATTCAAAATATCTTAAAGGCTCTATCTAATACTATAGTATTAAAACCTTTCCATAAAAAGATTTGTATTGTGTTTCACATACATTTTTTTTCTGGCAATAATTTGCTCTGATGGAGAAAAGTTACTTTGAGTTCCTTACTCTAAACCTTTCTACATTATAAGAGAGTGAAAATTTTTGCAAATCTACTGCATAAAGAAAATAATCACAAATCTAATATCATTCAATGAGGTCAATGAATAATCATCAAGTAAATATATTTAGGATGTAAATCATGTCTTTAACAACAGGGATTTGGAATTTCCTACATGAACCACAATGAGTAAAAATCTTAAATTCTGAAGATAAAAAGAATTATCAGGCATGCTTTAATTTTACTGTCTACAGGTTTAACCAACAATGCATATATTTGTAGTATAATTTTGAATGTCAAAGTATATATATATATATATACACACACACATATACACATATATGTATTATAGAATGAAGTATGAATCTAAAGTCAATTATCTTGTTTAGAAATGTTTCATATGGACTACTCTGCAGTAAAATATAATTAAATTCTCATGCAAGAGTAAAATAATATTTATATATATTTAATCAGTAAGAACTATTTTGTTGCTTTCATTACTATTATAGCAGTTATTTTTATCTATTATATAAAGTTTTAAGCTTGCAGATATATTTCTTTGCCTTTTTCTGTCTCAGTACCTTGACTATACATGATGGACCTTGCAGTCTTTTTATAGGCTCCCATTTTTATCTCTACTCTGCGGACCTAAAAAGGGAAGGGCACAGGAATAAACCAAGTGTTAGATTATCATCAACTGAGTTACATAAGCAGCTTTCAGTTCTGATGAACTATCAGAAAGGGAAAAAGCCTTGATTTGTAGCACTTGCTGATCTCAAAATGTGTACTCTCATCATGGCTGATTTTGACCTGCCAAATTGTTTAATAATTATTGGTAAAGTTTCTGAATATTTAATAACCAGGTCTAGTGAGTTGGTGAGCCTCTGTAGGAACCAGTTTGTGTGTACTACAAGATGTAATCAAATGGTAAGTGGAAGAAGTTTGGTAAACTATGGTAAGACAGTAGCAAGTCAGAAAAAAAGGAAGCTCCTTGAAAAATTGAAATACTAGGAAACTGACATTCTGTTGTTTCAAATTTTAAAAGCCATCAAAGGATCAAAGGATAAGTAGCAAAGTTAGATTTGGTAATTAAGGGGATTGTATTGACTGTATATGAGGAAACAAAATTAGAAAAGATGACCCCCAGAAGCAAAAGGACAATTTAAGCAGCTTCAGAATATGGGTAGAAACACTAATAATGAAATGCAGTGGTAAAATTTGTCCAGAATTACAATTTTCACATTCAAAACTTTATAGTTATTTCCTTCTGTCACTATTCTGCTTCCTTGGTCCCCTTCTCCTTAGCGATCTACTATTTCTGCTTATAAAATATTTTGAGCAGGGCATGTAACTCAGAAGAAGTAACCTTATTTAGACATGGTCACAAGGAATTTTAATAACTAGCAAATCTTAACAGTTGATGCAAAAACTGTGATTTGCAAATGTCCCCATAAAAGCCAGAAGTTAGTGAAACTGAAAGGGACAGCTGCATATAGATGCTGACATTTACAGAGTTAACTGGAGGAAGACTTGGAGACCTAAATCTTTGCTAAAGTTTGAGATTGAAATTGAGGTCCTGAAATTCCTACTAGAGAAAATCACCAGTGTATTCTAAAGGGAACAGGGCCAGCTTCCCAATCAGAAAAACCAATTAATAACTTGAGGTGCTAGTGAGCATTCAGTAACAGGAATGTTCAAAAGAAGTAAAGCAATTAAGACAACCAGATTTCAAGATCATGATAGGATCATCTATTCAATTTTTGTTGCACATTATGTTTAGTACTTGAACTCAGGGTTAAGTAAAGTCCTGCTGGCAAGGAAAGATCTACAGTATTCTCAATGCTTGAACTTGGTCTGAAAGACTGTCTAAATGATACCAGATTCAAAAATTGATGAGCCTACCGACAAAGAGGCAGGCTGATAACAAGCAGATTTCTAGCTTAACAGAAAATACATTCCTCACAAAATTTATACTATGATAGGAACAAATTCTTTGAAGATCATCAAAAGTAGAAATTCATAGAATTATACTGACAGAACAGAAATTTATGTTTTGAAAAAAATTAGTCACTAGAAATTATTGTACATATCATTTATTAGAAATATTAGGATATGTATCTTTTTTATTCTTCTTAAGAGGATTTTGAAAAGAAATATATTCTACCATGATGCACAGAGTTTTAATTATTGGGAAAATCTTATATTTATGAATACCAATGAATATATCAGCACTATATAGTGTATGATAAACAGGAAATTTTCAAATGATTTCAGATCTCCGATGCATAGTAAACATATTAGTTGACAGTTATGATGATTTAAATATGAATAAATTCTAGAGTAGCTTTAAAGTAGTAGTAAAACTAAAATGTACCCATCATAGACAATATTTTCTGGTTAATATAAATGAGAAATCTAAAAATGGAATTCATATATACTATACAAAATGGAGCAAAAGATCTGAAAAGAGATGGCTGAGTTTCTGTTAAATATTTCTGTTATGAGTTGAGAACTCATAACAATATAGGTTTAATAAGAATACTAATGAATAGCTACTGAAAGATCTTTTGTTTTCCATAGGTGACTGTTATTTTGAATAATGACGAGACAGTTCTGTATGGTGATCACCATGTAACTGATCATTGTAATTTCAGAGTATGATGAAGTATTTATTACATTATAGTAATAGTTACAGCATAGCAGCAAGTTTTTAAAAACAGCTAACAAACAATGTAATTGATAACTGATGCCATATTCAATAGATATAGAGAAGTATCACGTATGAAATGTAAAATTCTAGCAAAAAATAAAACCAGATGAGTAAAATACCAAATGTAGTTCCTCATGTTATGAACCCCTCCAATTAGTAGGAAAAAAAATCACTAACTCAACAAGATTTACTTAAATCTGTTTGTTACACAATTTTCTAGGACCTTGTACTTTTCCTTTTCTTTTAGCACCTACTATAATTTAAACTAATTAATTATAGGTGGGAAAATATTGAGCTGTTATTCGATTTAATATGATTAAGTACTAAATTCCTGGTTCAAAAATAAAACTAAAATCTGGTCTTTTCTTTTGACTGGTCCTTCTGTAGAAAACAGAGAGATAACATTGGTAAGCACAAGAAAACCTTAGCGTGCTAAACCTATCTCCTCCTTGAACTTCCCCTGAGACCCAGTTGACATGGAAGTAAAGGATTCTCTGCCTAGGGGAGAGGAAAGAGCTACTAGGTCTCCTCACAGCTTTAGACCATATGTAGGTCATATGGATGGAGAGAGAAGTGAATAATATTGAAGTAGTCTGAACCCAAGAGAAGAACTTGGACTTCCTCAAGCAGGCCCTTTATTTATTTCCTCCACTTAACATAACCTTTATGCAATAGTAAGTCTGAAATAACAATTATTTAACATTATATTGTTAAGAAAATACATTTTCTTAATCTAAACAGCACTGGGGAAAGAGTAACAAAAGTCAAGTCATTACAATAAAATGGTGCCACAAAATTACTCATGATTTAAGGTCTACAATCATGACAGGTCAACTGTGTCCTTAGTAAAAAAGGATGTTATAAAATGGCATTTGTTGGAGACACCACATCTACCTCTTGAAGTATAATATTTTCTAGGATACTTAACAATATGAAACATATTTTCTCTATTTCTACAAATATATTTTCTCTACTTTAATCTGAATATTCCTCAATTTCTGTGGGAGAACAAGGTCACTATCGAAAGCTAACTCCTTAATTTCTATGTGGAGTTCTATTTTTTTCTAGAAGCCCAACTAAAGAAAATAAAAAACTAAATAACAACAAAAACAAATGATATACAAAAAAATGAAAGATTAAGGGGAGAAGAAGATTAATGAAAGACATAACAATAGCTTTCAGGAAAAGACAGAGAATTTTTCTTAACTAGAAAGAGTGACCAATATATTTTTGTTTATCCTGACCTGGAGAAGAGACTTTTGTAATTATCTTAAATTTATTTGCTACAGAATAATGTGCATCCTTTTAATTAAATATATTGACAATAATATGCAATTTAAACTGCAGGTTTTATATTTCATCAAAAGATATCTTTACATCCTCAACGTCTATTTTTTGGTCCACAGTTTATTTTTAGCAGTGTGAGTTGAATAATGGTTTTCTATGCTTCACTAGTAATAAATATAATCATAAAGGATACGATATTGATCTAGAACTCACCCAGTAGCAATACAAAGTTTGACTTACTCAATTCTTGGCATTCCTTTCCTGGGTTTGTTGCCCTTTTCCTTTACAGTGTAGTGATTCTCCAGGTACTGGAAGAATTTAAACCCAGGATAACTAGAATCTATCTAACAATTCTCTTGGCAGTTTAAATTCTCTAAAGTATGGACTTTACTAACCCTCATGGATGAGGTCCTGGGTTTCCAACAATACAAAAGAAGATGAAATTCAGCAGTGTTAGGAAATTTTTAGATAATTTAAAATATTAGAATTAAGAATATAAAAAGAAAAGATTTGATGAATTATGCAAGAATATAAGAACAAAGAATGAGTATGTTCTTTTTCTAAGAATAATTTTTATTGTCAATTTTTTAAAAGGATATTTTGAAATATTTGATTCAAAACTACATTTATAAAAGAGGTATAAGTTATGTATTATAGGAATTAAATATATGAACATCCACTACCCACAGGAGAAGGAAAAAATATTAATTCTGTGTAATCCATTTATTTTTACCAATCACTTCAAAGGTAACTACTGTCTGAGTTTATTGTTTAAAGTGGTTTTAATACTGGCATGGACAAATCTTATATCAGTTAGTTTTGTTTTTTCTGGATTTAGGAAAAATATCAGTTATTTCTATTCCTGTGACTTATATTCCTTCATTTACAATTATATATCTTATAGTCATTCTTCATGGAGTAGCTGAAGTTTATTCATTTTCATTCTTTGACTCTCATATGTAATTAAATGTATGTAGGAAGGATCGTTAATTTTCTATTCTGCCAAGGGAATTTTCAGCTGGTTTTAGTGTTTCCGACTGAAATAAGCAGCTCTATAAGGATTTATGCAGATGTCTTTAGATGAACCTAATCAGGAGTCATACTTATACTACATATTTAGAAGTAGTATAATTCAGCTTCATAAGTGTTACGGTTTGTGTTCCTGTGGTCATGCCAAGTCTCATGTAATCATGGCATGGATGCTACTGAGTCTAGCGTTCCTGACTGGTTTGTTGCCTGGCGCTGGGACTGGCGATATGAGTGTTGCACCCATCGAGGGGTGGAGCCAACATACAGTGTAAAGGCAGGAAGAAGGCGTGTCTTCTCTCTCTCTAACCAGTTTGCACCTTGCTGTTTTGTGGTGGCTATGAACAGCGGCCCCCCCAGCCACACAACCCTGCCTTACAGTCAGCTGAGTATGAACTGAAACCCCCAAGAACTGTAAGAAATAAACCTTTCCTTCCTTAATTTTGGATGTCAGGTATTCTGTCTCACCAACAAGAGAAAAGTAATTAAGACAATAAGTTAATGCCAAGTTGTTTTTTAATATGAATGGATGATTTAGGGCCTATTTGATTTATCATTGCCAAAATTGAAACATTAGAGTACTGTGACAATTCTGTGGTATAAAATATATTTAATTTTATGTTTATTATCCTTTTTATTTCTCTGTCATTAATGCTGCTTTTTCATTTATTTACTAATTGAATAAACAGTTATTAGTTCTTACTATATACAGTTATTCTACACATATGTTTATGGGTCATGCTTTCATCTGTAAAATACCTATATTTATGTCATTAATATTGCATGTTTTTCTTGATTTACAGCATTTTACAATCTTATTATGGATAATAGTACTCTGTCAATTATGCATGCTACAAACATTTTCACATAGTATGGCTAATCTTCCTATTGTTTGTATTTTTCTTCCACAGGCACATTTTAGCTATTCTTGAGATGCTTTTATGGCATAATTTTAGATTTAGCTAAGTCTTTCAAATTGCTTGTTAGAGGTTTGAATGAAATTGCATTGACTCTATAAATCAAATTGTTTTTTTATGTATGTTAATGTAGTATATAATCAAGTCTTTACAACTGCTTTAATACACTAAGTCTTTTCATAAACTTTGATAGAATTCTTCCCCATGTTACAGAATATGCCTGAAGAATAAGAAAGATAATTTATTTTTCTGTCATGTAAGAAGTTTTTTCTTTAAAGAACTAGTACTGGCCACTTTAAAATATTTATCTGGGACAGCTGAAAAAAATCTCATTACAATAGTTCAGGATATGATATGCATGCAATGATTCAAGATTATGGGTAGAATACCCTCAATGTGCTTTTCAAATGGTTAAAATGAAAAATATATATCGAATCACAGGAAAGTCCAAACATCACTTCCATTTGTGTTTTAGTGTCAGGTTCCAGATATGTAACTTCTTGTTCAAAGAAATGTACATTATTTTTGTACATTTTTTACACTAGGAAGTCATTAGTGTTTGTGTTAGTTACTTTTCACTTGTTTCCAAGACAGTGAAACTCTCAGGAGTTTCAGTCCATACTTAGTTGGCTCCAAGGCAGCGAGGCATGGTGGCCACAAATCAGCAAGGTGAACCAGCAAGAGAGAGAGAGGAAGAAGAACCGTGTTCCTCTCTTCCTTACCCTGAATGTTGGCTCCATTCCTGGGTGGGGTGCAGCACTCACATCACCAATCCCAGCGCCACACAACAAACCAATCATATATGCCAGACTCAGCCCCATCCAAATTCTGTGTCCATGGGGGTATACAGGATCATATAATACAGTGTTCATATTTCTACTTTGTGGTGTGTTATATGTTATAGTCTGGAAGTAATATGACAGTGCCTGGCTTAGTAGCCACTTATAAAAAAATGGAGGTATGCAAACAATTACAAGATAGCATTTTGGAAAATTATGTGTATTTAAAAATATATGTATGGGAGCTCAAATAATTGTAGTTTATTGTGATTAGTTCATAAATATTCCATGAAGGGACTAATATGCATTTATTTTTATGGTGTATTAGGTAGAAGAGAGCAAAATCAGAAGTATAAATTTGGAAGTCATGTAGTAAGATGATGGATTGTGTAGCAGTCTCAGTGTATGGTAAAAATAAGGACAGGGGATTAGCAAAGATTGAGTTGAAATTGTCAGCAGTGACCAAGTGTCAGTAGCCTTAAATTAACTGTTCAAAATATAAAATTAAATATTCTCTAAGCAATGAAAGAAAAATATAAGCCTGTAGTAAAAATTTGGGGACTATCCAATCTGCACTTTAGGGAGGTAGTATGGGGTATGGATGTGGAATGAAAATTATAGAACATTTAAAGAGAACTTGTTAAGTGTCAGGTACTGTTTGGCACTTTTCAATATGTAAGAGTAAGTAAAATATAATCTTTGTTCTCAAATTGTTAATAATGGAAAGGGATGTATACTAAAAGAAAATAAAACTGATGGATGGGTTTTGTCATGTGTTTTGTGATACTACTAGTGATATGTTTATTAATCACCAATATGCTCAAAAATCTCACTTATGAGAGGCTATGCTTCACCAAAGTAAATGAGGGTCATTAGCATCTGACTCTGAAAAACTCCTCTCTATAACTCCACAGCACTTGTACCATAAGAATACCCAGCACAGCATTTTGTAATTGCCTGTGTGCTTGTCTGGATCCTTCGGAACACTATCAGCTGTAGGCACAGGTCTGCCTTGTTCACTACTGTATCTTAAGTATCTACTTGGTAGCATTCCTGGCACACAGCAGGTGCTCAGGAAAATATAAATGTTGACTCAGTAGATCAAAAGACACAGAGAAAATATTGCTTTTTATTTTTTCTGCTGAAAGCCCAAGTTCTAAAGGAAAGCATATTTGATTGATTTGTGTAATTGAAATAGGGAAGATAAAGGAAAAAAGAGAATGAAATATGGAGATACAAAAAAATTTGAATAGCCATATGGTATATGATGGAAGAAGGACATAAAGAGGCATACATTATATGGAGTTTAGCACATAATATAGCAACGTAGTTTCAGAGGATGTGTGAAAAGGAAACGAAAAGAAATATATCTAGTGATTGTTATAAAATGTTTAGATGTATTTCACTGCCTGTGAGAAAAATACTTAAGATTTATTTAAAAAATTGTTTTCCAGAAAATGAGATTTAACATTTTACAATACTTCAAATTGATTCCAATAGGCTTTAAAGAGTGTGAGATCATCATGAAAGACTTGATTTCATGAAGTTGTGATTATTTATAGCTCTGGGAGTCAATGGGTTTGTGAAAAGGTCATAAGAGCAAAATAGGCAGGATTTTCATATATAGAAAGAGACAGAGAAACTATTACAGGTACAGGGACTGACTGGAATAATATTAATTTTGAAGACCTAGTAACTATTTCTAGTGTAGATGTAAATATATTTATACATCACTTTGACCACTTTGATTAGGTTTAATTGTGGCAATCTTTATTGCACAGTTACTAAAGGTTAAAGTCAAGCTATTAACTGGAGTTAGTTATCACGAAATTGTTTTTTTTTTATTTTAGCGAAAAAAAGAAAAAAGACATATAAAACAAAAACAATAAGCAAAAGAGACAAACAAACGACTAGAGTAAATACACTACAGTAACATTGCAGATTTACAAAATCGGATGACAGAAACTTGACAATGCTTGCAACATTGCGCATCGTTATCTTTAAAATGGTTACTTACATTAACAGATATAGATATGCAAAATCAATCTAATCATATGAGCATTAATTTTTCTTTCTCAACAACGAATAGATTCAAGAGTGTGTTCATTCTAGTTATCTTACATATACATATATACAGGTTTATATCTTTTCCTCTTCCCTTTTCTCTTCCCAGTTACTCTTGCACTTTGAGCTGTTCTTCACCCTTACGTAGTATTTACTATAGATTTTGGATCATATATACTTTTCCGTTTCTTACACTAGGGAGACAATACGGTATTTACACATGCGGGTTTGATTTATCGCACTTACGAGTATGGTCTCAAGTCGTGACCATTTACTTACAAAGGTCTCAATGCAATCTTTCTTAATAGCTGAGTAGTACTCCATTGTATAAAAATACCACATCTTTTTTATCCATTCTTTGATTGATGGGCACTTAGGTTGTTTCCAAGATCTGGCTATTGCAAATTGGGCTGCTATAAACATAGGTGCACAGATATCACTGTGGTATGATGTTTTCAATTCTTCTGGGAATATGCCCAGAAGTGGTATAGCTGGGTTGAATTTATTTACAGTAATACAATAATCAACACAATACTGATAAGTTCACTTACAGCTTAAGAAAAGGAGTAACTTTAATGTCCAACAGAGATAACTTTTTTTTTTTTTCGTAGCAGGGATCAAACTCACAACCTCGCACTTGCCAGGCAGGCACTTATGCCATTGAGCTAGATCTCTGGCCCTTTTTAAAATTATTATCATTTTTATTTTTTGGGTTTTTTTGAGACAGGGTCTTGCTATGCAACTCAAGACTGGCCTTGAGCTCATTTTGTAGCCAAGGCTTGTCTCAAACTTGCTATGATCCTCCTGCTTCAGCCTCCCAATTGCTGGGATTACAGGCCTGAGCCACCACGCCTGGCAACAGAGATTAATTTAATATTATTTTAACTGAACAAAATACTGTTAAAGCAGGGATTTTATACAGTACTTATGGTTACTATATCTTGAGAGTAAATAGCTGAATTCCTGGTATATTAAATCAAGCATTGTAGCATTATTCAATATCATACTCATTGTAAACACAATGGGAAGGATAGTAATGATTATGAAACAAATGAAACATACATTATTAAAATTTCAAAAATGCATTACCTTAACTTACAAGTCTCCTGCGGTTATCTTTGTCATAATTTTGTGCTCTCAGATCTAGAAATGATCTCTGAGTTTCTTCTTACTAAATTAAGAAACTGAATAAAGAAGTTGAGGTGACATCATGCTTTTGTTCTTCAAAATTGCTATCATAGTTGACTGACTAAATTGAAAAAAATGAGGTAAGTAAGGCAAAGCACAAAGAAGGAAGCAAAAAAAGGAAGAAAGGAATTCATAACTGGGATACTAAAGTTCCTTATAAAACATTTATGCTCATATTTTATTTTATTTTAAAAATTTATTCAACTTATTGCTTAACTGACATAAAATTGTATATGCAGTATTTAGGACATACCACATGATATTTCAATATGTGTGTAGATTGTATACTATTCAAATCAGGGTCCCCTTTCTTATCAAACATTTATCAGTTCTTTGTATTGAAAACCTTTAAAATCCTTTCTTGTATCTAGTTTTGAAGTATAAAATATATTATTTTATTAACTGTAGTCATTATGCCATGCAAGAGAGCACCAGAATTTATTACTACTATTATAACTGTAGTGTATTTCTCACTGAAGAACTATTCCCCATCCCTCTCTTCCACCTACTCTTTCCAGTCTCTGGTAACAACTGTTCTACTTACTCTGAGTGAGATCATGTGGTATGTAGGTGTTTGTTTTGTGTGGTTGTCTTATTTCTCTTATTATAAAGCCCTTCACTTCCACCCACATTGGTGCAAATGATAGGATTTAATCCTCTTCTATGAATGAATAGTGGACATACATAAATATCACATTTTTTATCCATTCATCAGTTGATGGTCATATCAAATTAAGATATTTTGCAAAATAATAATTTGAGTGACAAGACAACCTACAGAACAAAAAAAATAATTTCAATTTATATTGAAGATAGGTGAATATCCATTATATATAAGAAACTAAAACAACTCTGCAGAAAAACAATCTGATTACAAATGGGAGATAGACCTAAGTAGACATTTCTCACAAAAAGAAATTCAAATGGCCAATAAACATATAAAAATAAATTTCAATTTCACTAATCATCAGGGAAATCCAAATTAAAATCACAATGAGATAGCACTTTAGTTAGAATGGCTACAATAAAAAAGACCCGATACTAAATGCTGGCAAGAATATAGAGAAAAGGGCACCCATGAACAATTTGGTGGGAATGCTAGTTTGTCCACTATGGAAAACAAAATAAGGCTTCTCAAAAAGTTAAAAAAATAACTACCACAAGATTCAGTAATACCACTAATGGGTATATATCCTGTTATGGTTTATACATTGTGTCAACTTGAGAAGTCTAGAAGCTTAATTAAGTAATTCAGCAACTCTACATCCTGGGGTGTAGAGCACAAGCAGTTACCTGTTCATTGTGTCAATTTGAGAAGGTCAGAAGTTTAACTGAGAGACTCAGCAGGGAGCCAGGGTTCTTACTTTGTAAACATCCTTATCCTGTGCAAAGGAAGGCAAACAGATTTGTGGATACTATACCCACCCTTGGGGGGGGGGGTCCTGTGTACTATATAAAGGAAGAGAAGAGGCTTACTCTTCCCCCTTTTACTCTTGCTGCTTTTGTTTGGCTGCTGCCTTGAAGTGCTGCCCCAGTGCCGTGCCACCCCGCCTTGGAGCCAGCTGATTGTGGACTGAAACCTCCAAAACTCTAAGCTAAATAAACCTTTCCTTCCCTGATTTTGGGTGCAGGTGTTTTGTGCCAGCAACTTGTGAAAAGTAACCAAGACAATCCTAAGTGGAAAAAAAAATCAATATATTGAGGAGACATTTGCACTTTTATTTATTTATTTATTTTTTGCAGCACTATGAACAACACCAAAAATTGGAAACAACTTTAATTAGTTTATTTTTATTGAAGACTAAATAAAAATTTTAGCTTGTAGCTTTTGCTAGTTGTACTCTATGCTTTATTCAATTATATTAATTTATCATTTCTAGAATGAAGCACAGATTTAATGAGGTCTTTATTAAATTTCACCACAGTCTATTTCTATATCCTTTGTGGACTATCACAATTGAAAGCCAATTATTTTAAACAAGAAACAAGCTAGACCTCTTGATTGTTAGATGTTATGTGGTCACTGAATTTACTGAAAGCAAGATAAGATGTGAAATATATGTTTGCTTTATGTGTGACACTCATTTATAATAAACATGCAAATAAATTTTTCTCAAGTATGTGTCAACCTGTAACAAGTACCTCAAGCTCATAACAAGTAAACTGTAAATTGGCTGAAAATATAGCACTGACCTTTGCTGAAACAACCAATGCTTAGAACTTAAATATGCTTAGGGGATACTAAAACGTGTGACATTTTCTTTGTAAAATGTACTTATTAAAGGTGTAGAATATTTTCACCTTTGTATAGAGCTTCTATATCTGGTATTCAAATTCATTTAGCTGAGTAAAATATGGCAAGCTATTCTATCAAATGGATGCATGCATTACTGATTGCACAGCTGAACAATGGCCTTAGGATGTCAATCTTGAGAGGAAAAGAATTTAAACTATACCAATACAGAAGAAGCAGAAACTTATACTGTAGAGAGGAATATAAATTACTTTGTTGCTTTGTCTATGTTTGTTCAATAATATTTGTTAAAACAGGATTTGAATATTTTATTGATATACAACTAATATTTTCTCTAGTGAACAGATTAGAGAGTAATTCATGTGAATACCTTTTTTAAAAAAGAAATTTATGTTATGAACATTGACTCTGCTGACCAGAAGTGGAATATATTACTGTCATATACTTACTAATGCTCAATTAGAAACTGATTCATGATGATTGCATTTTAAGGCCTTGGTCAAAGAGAAGAGTTCGCACTTTGTCACTGCTCATTCTTGTTCTGTAAAACACAATTAGTGATTGAGTAGCAATGACAGCTTAGTTTATGTAGTAGCCATGAGAATCTGCCTTTCAGAAATTTTACTAATGATCCATTGTACCAGCTGTGGTTGTGTTTGAAATATATATGTACATTCATGTACATTCAAAACCATGCTTCCAATTTGCTACTCCCAGTCAAAGAGTGAAAGACGCTAGAGTATAAAAGCAAAACAAATCTGTTCTCTGGAGACACAAAACTGCTCTGATGGGAAACTTTGGCATAGGACTCCCAGAAGACTTTATTGTTCTTTCTTTACAATCACTATAATATCACACACGTTTACCATACTTTGCTTCCTTTCTTCTTTTGCTCTTTCATAAAGAGTCACACCTACGCTATATATCCATAGCTCTCAGGTTTGCTGAGCTGTTTCTCTTTTTATCAGTTAGATAATTTCTCTAATAATTTTTCAGGTTTAATATTGTCTTAGTGTATATACCCTAGACAAACTGATTAAAGCAAAACAATTGTAGTATTATATGTGCCTCAGGTTGCCCTTGTATAGTAGAAGTTTCCCTAGGCTATACTAATGTAGAAGAGATTATCATTAATAAAAATAAACAAAGCATTCACTATTTGAATTATTCTATTATTTCATTCATTACCAATTCCTCATGCCTTTGGTCAAAGAAAGGCAAGGAAACAGTGCATTTGCTCAAAAATGGATGTCCTTTTCTTATTTTCAATTATAGCCATAATTATGACTTAACACTGGTGCTTCTTAGCCTAGAATGATCAGAATTCCTACTTCTGATTTCAAATACTGTTCTGCCAAGGAAAGTAAAAAAAAATAGCATTGCTTATTGCAAAATAAATAAAATAGGGCAAAAAATTTTAAACATTTCAGCATAGCATGTCTGAAGCCCTTATGGAGGAATAATTATATTACAATTATACATTTCAAATAATCTATTAACTGGGTCACTAAGTATTAGCCTGCCTCTGTTATCACCTTATGAATTTTTACATTTTTCTTTATCGATATGTGATCTATATATTTCTTGATATAAAATACATAATTGATCATAGAGAGGAGACCTTTGCCCTTGGAATGGGATATAGTCTTGAGCTGCATAAGGATATTTCAGTCAATGATAGACCACATATATAGCAGTGGCCCCATAAGATTATAATGAAGCTGAAAGTTTTCTGTTGCCTAGTGACACTGTGGCACAATACATTACTTAAAAATTTTTGGCGATGCTAGAGTAAAACAACCTACTAAACTGCAAGTCATGTAAAAGTATACCATACACACAATATATAATACTTTATAATAAATATGCTACCAGTTCTGTACTTACCAAACTATTATAAATATATAAGATACATATTTCATCATGTTAGTGTGTGCTCCTACATGTAAAAAGTTTACTAGAAAATCATATGTGATCATTCACACATGTGGAGCAGAAAGCAAAAGTGCCCATACAGGAGTGCCCAAGTGGCACAGAGCGCCTGAGAAATGCCCTAAGGGCATGGGGTGCTGGAGGTAAACAGGTGTCCCAGCCCTGAGAACACAGGAAAATAAGAACAGAGCTAGTTCAGCACAGGGGCATGATACAAGTATATAAATAGCCCCTGGGGAACTTAGAGAGTTCTCACAGACCCCAATATGCTGTGTACTTATTTCTGTGTCCGTTTGAATCTATACGGATCATCTATAAGATTATCTGTCCATGTTTGTCCATTTGTCCACTCTGTAAACAGCTGTTCCTTTATTTTGAGCTCAACAATTTTTCTCTTTTTTCCTTTTCATTTTGCATTTTTGGATCATTTGATCAAAGGTTTGTTTGGTTTATAGATTTACAAAGCTTGCTTCCACCTGGGTTGCCAGCTGGTCCAAATGATGCAAGGACTCGGTGCTCAGACACAAAGATTTTCATGTAGCTATGACAGTTGTTACTGACCTCGTGATGTATTGGATGTATCCATGGCTCCAGATGCATAGGTCTCTCAAATTGTAAAATGGGGATTATTTACAGTAATAGAGTTTTGTTTCATATTCAGACCTCTGCTGGTACCAAAGACTTGTGAGATTCACATTCTACTAAAGGTCAATAAGTTAGATAAAAGCTTCTTATGCATTAGGGATGATTGACTAAAAAGGGTATTTTATGTCAAAATGGAAATTTGGATTATTACAAAAGTGTCATAATTGTCATGATACAATAATATGTGTATTTTTGATTGCTGATTTTTCATGTGAAATATGTAAGTACTAACACTCTATAGGTATTCAAATGTTAAAATACCCATGGATAGAAGAAAATAAATTTCATTTAGTATTCTAAGATGTTTCATAGCTGGATAAGATAGTAATGTTAAGCTTACTGCCTCTGATACACTGTATTGTCATCAATCACCTGAGGTTTATAAATCAAGAATTAGAGAGACAGATGGACTAAGAGGATAGCCAATATTTTAGCCCCAGTCCTTCAAGGTCAGTGAGGACCCAGGGAACCTCTGCTTGCATCATCCTAAGATATTCAGTGAGTCCCTGGTCTTCTGATCAAGAAGATTATGAGACCACAGAGAATAGTGATCTTCAATGTATGGTGTGCCCAGGAGAGTCACCAGGAGAAAAATTCTCCCAAGTTTTCTTGGAAAGCAACTTGGTTGAGCAATGACTGTGTTTGACACTGACTTAAGAGCCAAGATGTGCTATGCATAGTTCCAAGGCAATTCCTGAGGAGACCTAACTGACCTTGATATATACTAAGGAACTGATCATATTTAATACAGGCCTCATGTTAGCCTGATTTTAAACCTCCTGCAGAAAAGTATAACAGTAAAATGTTGTCTGTAAAAGAAGCTCAAATCACTAAAACCTTCTGAAAATTGCTGGATACATAGGTAACTGACTACTGTTATGGATTGATGGACTGTACTTGTGGGAGTTATCCTTACATAGTTTTTTCAGCTTCAACTGACCACCCATCCCTTGCAACAACAAAACAAAAGGGAGGAATATGTTGGAGATGTTGAAACTGAATACACATGCAGGACTGGGGCATGGCTGGGGTATGACTAGGGCGTGGCTGAGCTGAGAACAAGGAGACTCCTCAGGGGGCAAGATAGGCCACAGCTGAGTACACCTGGTTCTACCCCCAGTTAAAATGACAGATTGTAGTTGCACGCATTTCATTCCTGTAGTGAAAACAACCTGGAGAATTTCTCCTAGAATACTTCTCCTAAATTAACATAGTCCATTACTTGGAAGGGTCCTTGAACCTCTCCCAAGGTCCTGCTCAGGTTTCCTGCATTTTCCACTCTAACCCCTGCCTTGTTTGAATACTAAATAAATATGGACTACCCAGAGATATTCCCTGTCTTAGCCACCCGGGTCAAGAACTCTGCAGAGGATTTTGATCCTCCTTGAGCCCTGAAATCCTACCACTTGTCTCATTTATTAAAGCCTTCACTGTACACTCATTTGGGAGGTTGGGGATCTAGGCCAGGTTTCTGATACAAGGGTTCAGATTTTCTGTTATAGCACTTTGGTTCAGGCCTACTCCAGTGTCAGACTAGATCATGTAGACTGAGGTTCCACAGTCACCCATATAAAGATTCTGGTTCCAGGGCTACACCTGTGAATTCAGGAAAACAGGTCCATCTAAGTATGTGACTAGATCTTGCAGAGTAAAGTCTAACTCAAGTTCACCCTAGTGCTGGTCAGCTCCTGTGGATACAGACTTCAGGTCTGTTAGAGACTAGAGGTTCATCTTCCTGCTAACCAGGCAACAGGATAGTTTTCCCAAGGAGTCCAATGGCAAGGACTACTACCCTGAACCATGTCCAACAGATTGCCCATTTTCTCCGGTCTGATTGAAGAAGGACTTTTGTAGAAAATGCTGATCTGTAAAGACTGTTAAGTTTTTAACTCAAACATGCAAACATAAACATACAGCAACAAGAATGAAGACAAAACCAAGACTTAGTACCATCAATAGAACAAAATGTTTCAGTGGATAACTCTAAAGAAACAGAAATATACAATTGTCTAAAACGAACTGAAAATTACTATTCTTAGGTAATTCAGCAGGCTTTGAGGAAATATACAAAAATAATTCAGTGAAGTTAAAAAAGACAATAAATGGCCAAAAAGTGCAATAGAAACACAGGAATTAAGCAAATTAAACAAAAATTCCCAAATGGGGAAAAACGATAAAAGAAAGGAAAATGCACTGAAGAATATCAATAGCAGAATTAACAAAACAGAAGAAATAATATACAAACTTGAGAACAAATTATTTGAAAAAGTAAAATTGGAGGAGAAAAACAGTGAAAAGGAATTAAGAAGTTTATTGGATATATGAGACATCTTCAGCATAACAAATATGCAAGATGTAGGTGTTTGTGAAAAGACATGAGGATAGAGTTTATTTAAAGAAACAATAGTGGAGTGTTTAAAACTTAGAAAAAAGTTAGAAATGTTTAGATACACAAAGGTCTAAGATTACTCTAGTCATATTCAGTTTGAACCAGACTACACCAAGATATATTATAATCAAATAATCAAAAAAACAACAACTGTTATCATTAATTGTGATAGCTGACTTAAGTAAAAATCACCTAGCAAATTACTATAGGTAGATGTGGATGTGTCTGTAAATCACTGATATTCAGACAGCAAACTGAGTGGGGAAGAAATCCGCTCTGGACAGGGGAGGCACCAACTAATAGGTATGTATCTTGGACAGATTGAAAATGGAAAGAAGAAGGTAGTCTTTCCTATTCTTCACAGGAGCTCCAGTTTTCAGTATTGCTTTTGGATGCTGGCCTCTAGTATTAGCAGGCTTCTAGCACAGACTCTTCAGTCTTCCAATGTAGACTCTTGAGTTTTTGAAAAAACATGCACTGGTGACTTCCTTGAGATTCCAAGTTTCAACTATTGATCGATACTGAGACCTCTGGATCCCCAGCACATAGACAACATTTTGGATGCCATTGAGAGTCTTCTGGTTCTGAATCTGTAAGCCCCTATTTCATAAATCCTTTGTATAATCTCACATAAATTTTATTGAACCTGTTTACCTATTGTATCACCTAACTAATACAATGACAAAGATCCTGAAGGCAGCAAAAAAAAAAAAAAAAAATTACAATTCTTTCAATATAACCTGTAGTTGGTTTGCTAGCAGAAACCTCCCAGACCAGGAAAAAATGAGAATACACATTCACAATGCTGAAAAAAATGTTTCCAATCTAGAATTTGATTGTCATGTTTTTAAAATACAATGTACTATTTCTGTATTAAAAAAGAAGAAATACTATACCTGCGTACTTGGTAAAGCTGTCCTTCAGAGACAAAGGAAAGAGAAACACCATCCCAACCAACAAGAGCTGAGTAAGTTCATCATTACCAGGTTGAACTTAAAGGAAATGCTATAATTTTTCAGGCTAAAAGATAAGGACCCTTATCAGTGGCATAAAAACTTTAAAATTTTAATAACAATTTACAGCAACACAAAATGTTCTTATAATTTATGTAAAACCAAAACAAACTTTGGATACTCAAAGTAATCTTGATCAGAATGATAAAGGTTGAAACATCACCTTACCTGAGTTTAAAGTATTTTATGAAACTATATTAATCAGAACAGCATGCTATCAGCATAAAAAGAAAGACACAAATCAGTGGAAAAGAAAAGAAAGCTCAGATATAAATCCAGGTACTTACAGTCAATTATTGGGAAAAATGTCAAGAATATACAATAAGAAGTAATAGTATCTTTAATAAATGGTGTTAAAAATGGACACCAGCATGCAGAAGAATGAAATTAGATTCATGTTTTGCAACATGAACAAAGTTAATTCAAAATGTAATAAATATTCTAATGGAAGACCTACAATTGTACCACTATAGAATAAAACATAGTGGTGACCTCCAAGACTTTATTTGGGCAGTGAATGTTTGAATATGACCCCAAAACTGCAGGCAAAAGAAGAAAATTAGACAAATGGTATTACAAAGAACCAAAAGCATCTCCTAAGCCAAGAAAACAATCAATGGAGTGAATATATGATCTATGGAATACGGAAAATATATGTCAAACATATACTTAATAATAAGTTAATGTAGCAAATACAGTATACAGGGAACTCATTCTCAGTAGAAAGAAAACAAATGTAATTGAAAATGGACCACTGATATAAATAGATACTTCCACAAAGAAGACAAAAAAATGGCCAAGAAGTATATTTAAAATGCTTCACATAACAAATTATAAGGAAGATACAAATTTAAGCTATTATGAATTATCACTTCCCATCTGACAGGAAATTGATTATCAAAACAAAATGGAGAAAAACTAGAGTAAAAGGAACACTTACACACTGTTAGTGGGAATGTAAGTTAGTAAAGCCATTTTGGCAACAGTATGGAAGATGCTTTAAAATTAAAAATAGCACCACTAAAGGATCTAACAATTCTACTAAGGCATATTAAAAAATAAAAGGAGTGTTTTGAATATCAGTATTTCCATGTTCATGGCAGCAATATTCACAATATTGAAGTTATGGAAGTTCCTGTATGCTCATCAATGAATGAATGGATCAAAATGTCACACACACACACACACACACACACACACACACACACTACTCTATCATTTGCAGCATGGATAAATCATTATGTTAAGTGATGTAACAGGCACAGAAAGAAAACTACAGCATCTCACTTACATAGAGTCTAAAACATGGATCTGAGAGATAGAAAACGGAGGACGGTGACTCTCAGGGCCTGGGATGTGAGAGGTTGGGAAGATGTTTGTCCAAGGATATACATTTTTATTTAGACAGGAAGAATAAGTTCAAGAGATTTGTTGCACAACATAGTGGCATAGTTGTAAGCATGATTTTTGTACTGGAAAATTGCCAAAAGCAGATTTTATTTGATCTCCTTGTGAAAAAAAATGATGTGAATTACTCTACATGCTATTTTAAATTAGCCATCCCACAATATATACATATTTTAAACAACGCAATATACATCATAAATGTACAAATGTTTGTCAATTAAAAAATAAAAACTGAAAAGAAAACATCCTCTTTAGAAAACATATACCCTTGATATTGACTTGAAATTTTCTAATTCAGCTATTAGTAGACTGTGTTTTCACAAATATTAGAAATTTCTTATGTTTTTGACTATCAGACTATTATTTTTATTCATTTATTTATCCTTTCACTTATCATTTAAATCAATCTTAAATCATTAAAAATATCCCAGGATGTGTTGATATGTTATTGAATAAAACCTAAAGGTAGGCCTATGGTTACAGTCATGAATGAAATCATTACAGTTATGATAGAGACTGAAATTCCTGAAGAGGAATACTAAAATTGTAATAAAATTATGAAACCTGAAATTGCAATGATTAAACTGTTAAACTTCCTAAACATATTAACAATTTACAAAATGCAGAATCAGTAAGTAGTTAACTGCTATTTTTAATAGCCATTAAAATGATTCTTTAATGGCAATATTCAATTATGTCACATAGAGGCCTTTTGATACACCAAGGTGACTGTATCCCTGGGATGCATAAAAAGAAATACATCAAAAGTTTATAATGATAAATTGTTACGTACATACTTTACCTTATATTTGCATGTCTAGGAAGGAATGATATTAGAAACATAATAAAACTTCATTTCTTTAGTGAAATAGTAACTATTTTAAAAGACAAATGCTGACAGAAATGTGCACAGGAAAGAACTTTGATATACTGTAGGAATGTATGTTAGCATGGCAACTATAGAGAATAACATACACATTCAACAAAAAAACTAAGCATATGCATCATATGATCCCATTATCATGCCTATGAGTACATATCCAGAAGAGAGAAAATCAGTATAACAAAGAGTTACCTGGATGCCCACATGTATTGAAGCACTACTTACAATAACTAAAATAAACTCTTCATCACATGAAATGAAAAAGAAAATATGATTTATATTCACAATGGAGTACAGCATTACTTAGCCATAGAGAAAAGTGAAATTCTATGTTTCCAGTAAAATTAATGGAACTGAAGTCCACATTGTTTGGTGAAATGAACCAGACATAAAAAGACAAATGGCATATATTCTCTCAAGTGGAGGCTAAAAAACGTCTATCTGAATGTGGAACATTGTTAGAGGTTGGCAAGGTAGGAGATGGGGTAGAGGATGGATATAAGGAGGCTAATTTTAATGCATAAAATATGCATTTGGTGACGTATTATACTGGACTCCATCAACACGTGAATACATGGTAATGTGAAAGAAATAAAATATTAAAAATAGAAAAAAGCACTGTAAATGGGCATTAATGTAATAATTGTTATGGAAGTTAAGCAAATGTGTAATTCTTCTGTCACTGAAAATGATACATATAATTTTCAATACCATGTAAAATGTTTAGATTGAGTTAAAAATAACATACAAAGACAAAATTTATAATGAGGTGGGGTTTATTTATTTATTTATTTTTTGTAGCAGGGATAGAACTCACAACCTCATGCCCTCCAAACAGGTGCTTCCGCCACTGAGCTAAACCCCTGGCCCTAGTTTTTGAGACAGGGTCTCACTATGCAGTTCAGCCTGGCCTTGAACTCATTTTGTAGCCCAGGCTGGTCTCGAACTCACAAGGATACTCCTGCCTCAGCCACCTGGGTGCTGGGATTAAAGGCATGTGCTACCATGCCTGGTTTGGGGTGGGATTTAATTGCTTAAAGCACATACTTGAACAGGGAAAAAGAAAACAGAGGCATGTGGTAACACAAATTTTGGAGACTGATGTTATATATAATTAATTCCTTTCTAACATTTTTATTATCTAATGGAATATATGTTATGTATCATTTTATACCTCAACAAAATTTAAAATATGAAAAACATATTCTGCTGAAGACCATGGGTGGAAAATTATATCATCTTTGTTAAGAGCCACATACTAAACTGATCCAGAAATGTCAAGGTATACCATAAACAGCTTATTAAATTTGTTTCTTAATGTTCTTATTTCAAAAATATTCATATTTTGTCTTATTTTGGTAAATCACAGGAATATTTTGCTGCATTATTTTCTTAAGTTAAATAAAATATAAATTTCCTAAACAATCAAATCTTTTAAACAAGGAATTGTTTGTACACATGTAATATTTCAGGTCAGTGGACTTCTGGTGGTGCATATGAAAAATCGTATGTCTATTCTAATCTGTGATGCCATCCATCATTTTCATAGATATAGGACTGCCAGCAGCCTAGGCTGACTGCATTTTGTTTCTGTCATTATTCTAAGTAACTTTATTAGTGTGGATCGTCTTTGACTTTCCTAAGATTACTTTGGCTCCTTTAACCTTCGCTTTATGAACATAGACTAGACAGCAGGCAACTGACACTTTGCTAAGTGATTTTTAGATATTATCTCATGTTGCTGATAAAAAGTAAAACAATAGAAGGATATGTTAATAAACAAATAGGGAAATGATGAGCAATATTCTTTAAATAACTGGATTTTTAGATCCATATAAGATAAGGTCCAGAAGAATTTTTTTAGTAAGCTATTAGACTGAGAATAAAATAAATAGGAGATAAGAAAGTAGAGAAGCTGGATATATTTATGAGAATTGATAAAATTAACGAAATAAGGTTATGGTCAGAGTGATAAGAGGATATGATAACCAGAGAATTTGTGCCATCTTTGAATAACAGGAGTGCAAAAACTTTGGAGCCAAAAGCAAAGCAATTAACAACACATTTGGATGTAGATACTTGTGCATTTCTAAGTATTATTAGACAGTTGACTAAATTAATTCTTGCCTTGATCCTTCCCATGAGGAAGGAGTCATTTAAGGAAAAATAAGCAACATTGGTCAGAAGCTTGAAGGTGCTACTAGAAAGAAAATGGTTAAGTAATGGAGCTGATTAGGAAGAGACTCCACACAACATTGATGTTTTGAAAGGAATTGTCTTGGTTTTTCTTTCATGTATGTTGGTACCTGTTGCATTTATGAAAGATGGTGATTATCCCATTTAAATAAGAAGTTGAATATCTACCATGTGACAAATACTTGGCAAAGTGCTGAAAAGATGAAAAAATTGAGAAGTAGATTTGGTTTTTCTTTAGAAGAATAAGACAAAGCAGGAAAAATGTAGTCATATAGATAGTTAGAATTATTTTGTATTATATGAGTATTTTAAAGTTGAAAAGATTGAAAAATGAAAGAGAAAATAATCTATGAAAGAGAGAGACAGACAGAGAGAGAGAGAGAGAGAGAGAGAGAGAGAGAGAGAGAGAGAGAGACTTTTTCCCTTTTGCTTTATCTACTATAAGGTATACTACTGTTTAACCTTTCCCTACCTGGGAGAAGGTGATACTAACCTATTTCAAGAGTCTTTGGTAGTTAACTTGATTTAATCCTGTATGTTATGGAGAGCCTTATGAAGCTGAAACACAGAAGTACATTGTTAAGGTGATGCTTAGGAGAAATTTATTACAAAGTTTCTATTTTTATCATTGGAAGGTAAGGTCATTCTAAATTTCTGTTGTAAGTTTCACACGTCAGTACTTTATAGCCCAACTATTTCAAGTGACAAGCATATCATTCTTCACTAGTTGTCAACGTAAAGAATTTCATATTTTAACTTTTAACAAAGTAGTAAAAGAGACTTTCTCAGTTACACACATTGAAGTTGCTTCCTAAAAGCCTTTTGAGAAATTTCCGGATGGTAATGGTAGAGTTCATAAAACAATAAGCACTTGGAAGTCATATTAATTTCAATTCAGCACATTATTAAAGATTACTTAAACAAACCAAACATTTCATCTAGCATTCAACTATTAAAATTCTGAGTAAATTTAATAAATGCTAATAATGAAATTTAATAGGTCATGAAATAAATAACTTCACTCAACTCAGCAAAAAGTTAACCAGCCGATGGTGCCTGACTTGTGGTGATTTTGATGGCACTAGTGATTTCTTTAGGTACCTATGACTCCACAAAGCAGTACCAATTGTGGTTTGTCATGTAATTCATGTTAATATGTTTTTCATGCACATTTAAAATATATCATTATCTACTGAGTATTATTTACATAAGGGTTTAACTATTGGATTGCATTTTTTCATTCTTCAAAAATGTTCAAGTGTGTCACTTCATTTTCTCATCACAAAAATCCTATGCAGTATATGATACTGGTTATTTCAAAGATGAAGAAAGACGAAGAAAAATAGGTGTTAAGAATTACACAAGAACAAGGATTAGAATTTACCTTTTAACCATTGTGCCCCTGTGCAAGTCTCTTAATTCTTTGAGCCTAGTTTTTCTCATTAGCAAATGGAGGTAATGTTAACTGCTTCTGTTCCCTGTGAAAGTTATACAGCTATAGAATAATGAGCAAGCATAAGTATCATAGCGTAGTCTAAGGCATTTTTGAAAAAACTTTTACATTGGTTCTTATAAGAATGCTAAATTTGAAGGAGTATATTTTTTCATGCTAGCCTCTGAAAAATAATCTTTGCTTAGAGAAATTAAGAGATGAGATCTATGTATTACTTTCAGTAATACCTGCATAGTTATTACTTAAATTTTACAGATCAAAAAGTAAAATAATATAAATTAAGTAGTTTTCATATCCAGTAGCAGTTTGCAGACTTAATGTTGAAAAATTAGTTTGTTCAATTCTTATCACAATGCAACTCTACAAGGCAGACAAAATTGTGTGCTCCAAAACTCTAAGCTGTGTGATGCTGAATCTTGACTCTACTACATGGATATAAATTACTCTACCCTCTATCTCCTCAGTCTCCTCATCTATAAAAATGACATATTAAAAGTACCAAAATGTTGTAGTGTACACAGTGTTTAAATGCAGACGATTAAATATAGCATTTAAAATAGAACTTGGTACATAATAAGAAAACCATTAATATTTGTGGCAACTACGTACTTCTTTTTGCCTTCTCATTTTCTTCTTAAATTAGCATTCATCTCTTTCTCTTATCAATTTTGGAATATATATTATACATAATACAAATAATATTTTAAGTGTAGAGGTTCAAATATATATTTTGCTATTTTTATATTCCTGAATTGACTTTTAAAGAATTTTGACTGGGTTTTATTAATTAAAATCTAATAGAAATGTTCTCTTTGCAAGAACAATAGTTTACTGTAACATCTTTCTCCAGTAATTTGTGGTGTTGGTGAAAATTTAAAATGTAGATAATACTGTTACTTATTTGTGCTATTTTCTTTGAAGTGTCACCATCTTGAAGGAAGGATGAGAATTTGACAACACATATTAATAAGAAATGACTGTGAGACAAACTCATCCATCAGTAATGTTGACAGACCCAGAAAGGGATTATAACTCAACTACTATAAAATGATTGGAAGATCGATTTCTTGATTGATCAATTCTTGACAAAATTCTACTTCACAGTATAAAATCAACAAAGCCCTTCCAAATATTTTATTAAGTATAAGTGAAAATATTATTTTGAATGCAACATCTACTGATTTAATGTCATCCAAAAGTAGCAAATATTTTGTTTTCTAGTTAATCAAAACCGCAATGGTTTTATGACTTGTGAGTAGATAAAGATTTCACTTTTTCAAATTATGTTTTATATTCATTGATATATATAATCATTTTGTTAGTTTTTCTAGTAGATTTTGATATACACTTTTAAATCTTAAATATATACTCTTAAATTTTTAATATAAGCACATTTTTTATCTGAATTTTTTATTTCTGAGATATAATATTAAAACCACCTGTTTAAAATTGAGAACAACTTGGTGTAATACGTGAAGAGACTCCTATATCAAATCTAATTTTAGGTAAACTCCACAAATATGGAACCATTTTGTAATAATACACATAATCATTTCCTTCAAGAAAAGTACTAACGTGATATTGTAAAAACTAATTTGGAAAAGAATTTGCACAAATTTTTAAAGCTCTGCATTTGAATTCATTCATGTATTTACAAAGTTATAGATAAACATAATCACAATATTCCCAGAATAATTTCTATGTCTACATTTTTTCTCAATATTATCCCATATCTTCTTTATATTTCTGCATGGTCCACACAGTTAACATTTTGAAATCGAGTATCATTTCCCACTTGGTCTTTGATCATTAGAATTACTGAGATGGTTAAATATGTATATTCTCAGTAACCTTCCAGGAAATTCCAATTTAGTAAGTCTTTTCTGTTGTCTTCTGAAATACTTAGTTTTTTCTTGCTAGTCTTTTCAGCAGCCAATATCCCCCATCTCTTCAGTCAAAACTTTACTGGAGCTTCCTTTCTGGCCAAGCTCAAAACATTTTAAATCATTCTGCTGGGCTCTTTGCTTTGGATTGTCAACATAAATCTGGCTAAAAGCCCATCACAATATCCATGCCACTGCCTCAACATTAGACTGACTTGAAATTTCTTCTGCCAGATTAATTAGTCCACTGCCCTTAATCTCAGTCTCAGGCAGTCTGGGGACATGAGCAAAATGCAGACAAACGTTCTGCCAAGGCATAATACACATCTTCTGGAGTCCAACAGCCAATGCAGTCCTTCTTCCTAGCATGATTACTGGTGTAATTTCTGTCATCATTCTGGTGCTCTGAGTTCTGACCAGAATCTCCTATCAAGTATAGCCTAAGGCATTCCATCTCTACTTTTTCAGCAGGTGTCTCAAACCTTTCCTAACTCTTTCCCACAAAGCAGCTCCAAACGCTCCTAAACTACATGGTCAGGTACAATCACAGAAATGACCCCACTTCTCTACCAAATTCTCTCTCTCTTCTTTTTTTTTTTTTTTTTTTTTTGAATTTTTGAGACAGGTCTCACTATGTATCCCAGAGTGGCCTTGAACTCATGGCAATCCTCATGTCTCAGCCACCCAAGTGCTGGGATTACAGGTGTGCACCGCCATACCTTGATTCTGTTACCAAATTTTGCTTTAGTTACATTTTTTTTAATGCTGAGACAAAATACTCAACACCCAAATTAAGAGAGGAAAGGTTTATTTGGCTCACAGTTTGTAGAGGCTTCAATCCATACCCTGCTAGCTATAAGACAGGGTGGCATGACAGACAAATGTTGCAAAAGAGAAAAAGTTCATAACTGGTAGAAGGTAGAAAAGATACAATCACAGTCCTTTCGTCCCTTATATTTTATCCAGGCAATTTAGGGCAGTAGCATTCATACCCTTAATCATAGGGTCCTTGATCCCAGCATTGCACCATGAATCAATCCTGGCTCTAGATCTAGCCATCTTTGACAAAGCCCCACCTATGACGCATGAGGCTTTGGGGGACATCCAGACACAAGGCACAAAAAATGTGTATAGGCAACAACCACCAGAAGAATAGAACTGACTTTCCTCAGAATATGCTTCTTGGGAGAGAGCAAAAATTTGCCAGGAAATCATCAATAGACACCCTCAGTTTCATTTCCCAGAATAATATATTATTTTCTTTAATCAGGCAATTTTGAGAGAAATAGAATCATCATAAATGGGTGAATATAAATGGTCTCTTACTCTAAAGTCAGAAGTGGAGTAATGAAACCTATAAAAAGGAGTCAACAAATAATATATAACATAATAGCCCTTTATTGTTATGTGACTTAACTGCCATTTTTTCCAGTTAATTTAAGTATTTTATTTCATACTTTTATTGTTGCTAGGAAAGTTTGTTACTAACATCTCTGAAAGACAGTACCGTGGATAACTGCCTGAGCTGCCAATTGCTGTCCATTAGCCTGCTCAAACACATTCCTGCAGCAGCTTGTTGAAGGTACTGTTGCTGTGACTTTCTTTTCTGAGCCTAGAATTTGTCACTAGGTAACTCTTGCTCAGGACAATAGTGACCAGGGTGAAACATTGTTGAGAAGTTCACTGCAGTATGATAGTCTTCCTACCTAACTCACACTTTTCTCTCTCCTGTCACAAGTATCTGATCTATATTGGGAGCTAAAATTTTTTTTCCAGTTTATTTCTGCCCCTTCTCTCTTTATCATTCATAGTATTTTTCCCCAACAAATGTCATATACTTGTAATTTTGCTTTTTGGAGGACTCGAACTAACATCGTATTAAGTTATGTGATCTGGCCTAAGATACTGCATGCTGTGTAAGGTTGTTCATCTTTAATTATAGCTATTTATTTAATTAATAACTTGATTTGTACTATAAACGAAGCTCCATCCAAGGAAACAGACAACAATTAACAGAAAAGCTCACTTCTATCAAGTACTCAATGGAATTTCAGAAAGGTTGTAATAAAGTTGGAACATGGAGTTACAGAATTTTTCATTGTATTAGTTAAGGCATTGTTAATTATAATACAAAAAATAAGGATGTTTTAATAGCTCAGACTGAATAGGCATATATTTTCTAGTTATTTAAATACTTCAGTCTGATGTTCCAGGTTGGCGGTGGTACTGTCCTCAATGCAGACATTTGAGGACTCACCTACAGAGCTAGGACTGTGGTCAGGTGATTTGGAGGACTTAAAGAATTGGTGGGGAGGAATGGAAATTCCGAAGCCAACAAATAGAACAAATAGTATCCAAAGCAATCATCATTTACTTCAGCTAGATGAATACCCCACCTCCTTTTGGAGAACTTGAAGATCTGATGGTGTATAGTCTTAATGACTATCAAAGTGAGATACTCAGATATCCTTGGGAGAGAACATCCAGAAGAGAAACTACTTATGAGTGTTTTATGAGTGAAGTCTTGAAAATGGCGTGTCTCTTTTTGCTTACATTCTTTGTCCAGTGATTTTTGCTCAGTAGTGCTCAGTTGTTATATTTTCTGAAGTAAAAATTTAATAGCTAGAGTGTAGGCACCTGAGTGAAACAAAAAGATAATGAGGAGGCAGAACCTAGTGGTTCTTTAAATACTATAAAACTTTCAGATTTATGCAGAACTTTCTGAAGTAACCTTATGATTATTTTATTCTATTAAATTTTTATGTGAAATTCAATTTGCTTTTGCATCTATTCTTTTGATCAATACTATTATTACCATGATATTATTACACTGCTCTAATTATTTTAGGAGGATTGCATTGCAAATGGAGCTTACTTAAAAGAGGTTATCTAGAATAATTATTTTCTAATTATAAACAACAAGTTTATAAAATTAAACCAACACTTCACAAAGCATATAGTTAATCTGACCTTCATTTGTTAATGGTTACTTAAGGCATAAAATTTGCATTCTAATGGTGTATTGTTTCAGCAATATATGTTTCTTAGGAAAAAGAACTAAAAAGTATGTAAAAGAACTGTGTAATAAAGACCTCTGACAAAAAAAGAAATGTTTCCATCTTCCTTAGATACAGTTATGCATGGGTCCTCTCTAACATCGTCAAATTATTTCATTAATGTAAGGAACTTTGAGAATCTTATGTTTTAAAATCTCTTTGGATTGTTTAAAATTATGAGATATAAACAGATTTTCAGGTATACCTGTATTCACTCACGAGATTAGCAATAATGGCAAAACCCAAACTGACTATGAAGACAGTTGATGAGACACTGGGGGATGGGAATTCTCATATCTTGCTGATGCAAGTGCAGACTGGTAAAAGCATTTCATATTACAGTATAATTTAACTTTCATCCCTCTTGCCCTTTTCTAAGTCAAAGTCAGTATCATTTTCTGCCAATTCACACAATTTGGTTGCAAACAACGCTGGTACCAACTTTCTTGTATTATTTGATATTTTTCCCTCTAAAAATGCCTACTGCTTAGACTATTTTTCCTGGTGTTTTTGTTTTTGTTGTTGCTGTTATTGTTGTTCTTTTTTTGCTCTTTGAGAGATGGTCTTGCTAAGTCAGTAAGTTGCATAGGTTGGGCTCAAACGTAGTTTTCCTGCCTCAGCATCCCAGAGTTCTAGAGTTATAGGTGTGTTCCTTCATGCCCAGCTTTCTATACTTTTTTTGTCAAAGCTATTTCTCATTTAACAGGAAATTTAAAAATTTCCTTAAAAGTTTCAGTTCATGTCTTCTTTTATTATAATGTCAGTGTATTTACTTGACTGTATTTCTGGAAAAAATAATTCTCAGCTTTACCTGTCTAGGGCTGACAGTAGTCTCTTAATTGTGGTTAAGTGAAAGAATGATTGGGAGATTAAGACTTGCACAGTTTTCCCAATGCAAATCTTCCAAAAAATCATGAATCTTAATTACAAAATGAGACAGTTAATGTTTGGAGACACTTTCCTCTACCAAAACTTCAGCATAACTCTAACTACTCTTGAGCACGTGAAAGATATTTTGACAAAGATTGTGCCACTTTTACCCTATTTTGCCACAAAGATGCATGATGTTAAAACACAGTCTGTCAAACCAAACAATCAATTAATGAAATGAGAACATAAGTTAATTAGATTTAATTGACCAAATATTCAAAAAATTAGCTGGCACTAGGTAATTTTCTGCCTGAGTTTATTCACATGGTCAGCTCATGAATCTCTGCAGGCAGGCACCAGAATGTGCTGATGATAAACAGGTGCCCATAAATATACTTCACGCTCTAAAATAGGTGATCTGTAAGCATACGATATTACTTATACCTGTCAATAGAAGAAGGTACGAAATGAGGTATTTTATTGTTCTCATTCTCATGTTATGTATTTTCCTCCTTCAGACAAACACTAAGGAAACTATAAAAATAAATCTATCCACAAAACAACTGGCTTCCAGGATTCATTTTCATTGTAGCCATAGTTTTCCATCTCAGTACATCATTCAAGGTAAACAAACCCATAGGATACAGGAGAACCTAAGTAATTACATTCCCCTACTTTCTTTACCTTGTGCTTCAATAAATCTAGTCTGCAATACAAAATTCTTTCTTTAATTAACTGCAAGAACAAGCACACAACATATATCTTCCTTTTAAAATGGCTTGATTTTTTTCTAATTACAAAAGTAAAGCGTAGTTGAAAATCTGATAGAGAAATGCACAAAAAGTGATCTCATAAATAATGCAATACCAAGAAACACTGAATATTAAATGTTTTAGATATCTGATCTCAATGTTCTAATACACACATGTAGTGAACATCTATATTTCTATATTTATTTTTTGAAAACTGACCTACTCTGCACATGATCTCTGCAGATCACTTCTTTTTAATATATTGTATTGTAATTCCCATGTTAATATTACTGCATTTACCAGATTCTCTTGAAAGTTAAATTCTATTTTATTTTACAGATAAAATTATTTGATATAAACATGTGATTTGAAAAATGTAATGAGTATATGTATATGTAAGATAACTAAAACGAACATACTGCTGAATGTATTAGTTACTGAGAAAGAACAGTTAATACTCATATGATTAGATCAATTTTACATGTCTATATCTGTTAATGTAAACAACCATTTTGAAGATAATGATACACAATATTGCAACCATTGTCAAGTGTCTATTATCTTGTTTTGTAAACCTATAATGTTACTGTTGTGCATTTACTCTAGCCATTTGTTTGTCTCTTTTGCTTTTTGTCTTTCTTATATGTGTCTTTTTTTCTCTTATATTGAAAAAATGTAATGAGTAGTTTGTGTACATGCACAAATGCAAAAATAACTATTTACATTAATGTCTAAAATCTGGTGGTTCAAACCATATTTTTAAGAATATGAAAGTTTCCAAATTGCCTTCACAGAATATTGTATGAATTTTTACTCCTTTTAGCAGATCGATTGCTAATGTAATGTAATTGACATAATTTAATATATCTTCTTTAAGAGTAAATGTGTTTCTTTTGTGCCATATTTCCTTCAACATCTGTAATTACAATAATTTTCAACTGCTGAAGGGCATGTGAAATTATTGGTATCTTTTTGCAGTTTATATTTAATTTTGTGGTGTGAGTTATGATCTTTTAAATTTTTTTCATGTGTTTTTTATTGGTACTGTACATGCTTGTATTATAAAATGATTATAATTCATTGCAGGCAGTCAGTGCATGTATATAACAGGTCTCAATTCTTTTTTCATCCTCTTTCCAACCTCCCCCTTTCCCCACTCTCCATTTCTTGGTCCCTTTCCATTTGAAAAATATTTCCTTACTTCCTATTATCTATCTTTTATTTTGCTCCTTACTTATATTTTGTGTTTCTCATATAAAAGAAAACATGTGGTATTTAAGCTTCTGTGCCTGATTTATTTCATTTAATTTTATGGTCTCAAGTGAAACCATTTTCCTATGAGTGATTCAAGTTTATCCTTCTTTATGGCAGAGTAGTACTCTGCAGTATATGATCCTTTTAATTGCCACGCAAAATTTGTTTACATAGATGTTTTATTTACTTGGCGATTCTCTGTTAGAGTAATTTCATCTTTTTTGCTTGTCATCATTTTTAAAAATAAGAATCCAATTCATTTATTAATGTTAGATCCTTATCTGTGATTACTTCTCTTGATGGATAGCTGTTTACTTAAAGAACAAGCCTGAAGGTGAAAGCTATATTATAAAAACTGCAAAATACAGTGAAATATTTTATAAGAATTAAATAAATGTAATAAAATATTGTTGACTCAATTTAGAAATATAACTTTTGTAGATTTATCTTTTTCACATGCATTTTTTGCCATCTGAGAATTAGGGTAGTTAATGGGAATAGATAATAAAATTAGCATTAGCTTGTAGATGTTTACATTCAAAAGGGGTTAGCACAAGTAGGCCTTTCATTTCAGTTAGTCCTTAAATCTACTACAGGTTTATAACTGAAGCTATTCAAGTATTATGCATAAATTCACAGCAAGATCTTTTGTTCTACATATAAGGCAACATTGGGTAATACACATGCTTTTGAAAAGTTGATTACAAAACATAATTTCATAATTTTAATAGTCAAATTGTAGAACCAAAGATGTAGTTTACTATGGCCAAAGTTATTCCTAATCAATAGAAAAGTTTTGTTAATTGCCCTTTTAGAAGGATATACTGACTATTATAAAGTTACTGGCTGCGACATCTTTAAAACATTAAATACCAGTTAGGCTGTTATAACTAACAAGAAATAGCAGGCTGCTCACCAAAAATGCCATTCTCTAACATTAGTAAATGAAATCTAGGGCAAAGATGATCATGTAGTTGCTCAAATGGTTTATGTTGATTATGCAAAAACTAGGAGAGTTCTTTGTAAATTTTAAAATTCTGAAATACTTCAATTTACAAGAACTCTGAAACTTTCTGTTTCCAACTGTTACCTATACAGCACCTTTGTCAGGCATGAACAGAAGGTAGAATTCTGAGTTTTGCTGTTCCCACAAAAACTAGACAAGGACTGACTGCAAGAGATGGGTGAGGAGTGGGGAAGCTGAGTGAGGACCATAGGTCAACAACTTAAACATTAGAAATTTAAACATTTTTCTATGCAGAAATAGAGTGAAACACTTTGTGCCCCATGTGTATTTGTGAGTTTATAGAGAAAATGTGAATATTCAAATGAATAATTTTCAAAAAGATATGCAAGTGGAATTCTTTCTTTATTGTCATTTGGCAGTAAAATGGACAGAAATGGACATCTGAAGTTTCAGGAAATATGAACTTATAACGTATCTGCTAACAATGTCAACAATCCCACTATAATATTTATAGAACACTGGCAATAAAAGTGATCAGGTTACTCTAGAAGTTTCCATTGTGCTTGTATCTTAGTATAATCTTCATGCCCGGAAATCTTGTTTAACAAACTGTTTCCAAATGAGGCTTCCGATATTTTCTCCTAGCAGAACACTTTGCTACCTGGTCTGCAGTAGTTTTCAGATCCCCACATTAATAGACAATGAGATACCTCATGTTACTAAAGCAAAGACTCTTCTTTCACTACGAATTTCAAACATGCCTGTCACATTTTGTTACTCAGACAATGTCAGACTCGGACATTAATTTCCTACTTTCTACCCTTGTCTAAAAATGTTCCTGAGGGTTCTCAAAGTTTGGTTTTGATTTTAAATGTTTTCTTGTACCATTTTGACCTGATCCATTCTGCTACATTTGATTGTATTTTCTGTGAATATCTACTTCCCTTTATTTGGAGGAAATAAATGACAATTGGGCATTACTTCTGTAGCACCTGGTCAGATTTTTCAAGCCAAGAGCAGAGTCCAAAATTGAAACAGAATACACACACACACACACACACACACACACACACACACAGTAGCCTAAGGAAGTTAAATCCAGTAAGAGAATTGCCAGTCAAGTTGGAGATATGCATGAAAAGAGTGAACTCCAAGTACTGAATGATTCCATTTGTAAATTTTATAATTAAAACAGACACAATTGTTTATAAAGGAATGATTGGAGAAACCCACATTAATAAACCCATATTAATAGACCAGAGTGAATTGGCTTACAGTAACTCATAAACCCAAAAGTGACTATTTCTGGTTACTATTTAGTCCAAATATATTTTAGTATGTGGGCAAGGAGTGGAAAACTGAGAACACTTTTCTAAATTCTAATTGAAAGAAAGAGATGTTTTAGTATAAGCCAAATATATCCAATTACTTTGTAGTAATGGCACTCACCTTTAAACAGTATGTTGAGACCATTTAGAAAGATAATCATAGTCCTGAGTCCTGCTTGTTAATTAGTCAACCACACAGCCTCTGCAGGAGGACTTTTCATAAGTTACCAAATTCATTGTATTACACAGACAAGGATAAAACTACTGTTTGTGGTGAACTCTCAGTAACCACAAAAAATAAAAAAAGCAAATAGCAGAATGAAAACAATTTGAAAATGTCTTAACATTATTTCCCTATTAGATATAGAAATCTACAGTTATTCTTTAAAAATCAAGTGTGAACTTTTTGAGATATTGTTAATCAGTATGTATGTGAAGAAAGCTCTTATTGATTAATTCATACAGAAGCTAGAACTTGGATTCCAGAGAATTTTTTGTTGCCAAGTGTTGGGTAAATAAATTATTAATCATTTTGCCTTTGTTTCCTATTAGTTAAAGAATGCCTAAAGTAATACCAAGTTTGACTTCCTCAAGATTTCTTATAAAATATGTCTATTAAAGTGTTGCATGACCAATGAACTTTTGTGAAATATGAAATATAATTAGTTTAAATCAACATCTTCTTCATTATTAATTCTTATTTTGAAAATAAAATTGTATTTTCTCAGAATATTTGCCATTATTATACTTCATTTATATATGACACATGAAGTTTACATATTAATTTATATCTCTATATAATAAATTAGTACAATTAATATAATTTATATGAATTAACATAATTTATATATGAGGAAACACCTAGTTTACAAAAAAAGTTATTTGTAAAGAAAACTTAGATTTTTTTATTAAATTTAATAAATTGTAGTTTCATACTGACAAGTTAACATTTTGCCAAAACAAAATCTGAGAGACCAAAACAACAGGGAATTATAGAGTTTCTTATTGTTGTGGTTATTCAGATCATATACTGACAAATGTAGTAAATCTGCAAACAGTTTATGTACCTGTATTTTCTCTGCAGAATGTTTTACTTTGTAATTTTCAACATCCCCAAGCAACTGCTAATCTGATTTTGATCGTAGTTTTCCCCATTTTAAAATTCCACTTAATTAGAGATCCAGTATAAATGCTTTGTTCTGTCTTCTTTTGCTCATTATGTCTGCAAAATTTATCTATGCTATTGTACATAACAATAGTTTGCTCAATTTTAATTTCTATATTTTTCTTCTGTATTAACAAACCACA